>JAOUZG010017314.1:2744569-2755021 GCA_026289955.1 Argiope argentata
ATATATATATATATATATATATATATATATATATATATATATATATAAAACCAATTTGTTGATATTTGCAACTATCAAAATTAAAATAAATAAATGAAATATCACTATCTTGATGCACCGTCTTAAGTGGTGTTTGAGAGTTGGCATTTGAGTGCTAAGGATTAAATTTTCATTCTATGAATTTAAATATTTTGGCGCATGATATCAAGAACTAAAAATGTTAATCAAAACAATCTGAAATTCGTGATTTATGGTAGATAAATATTAATGGCTTATTAAAATCTTAGTTTCTATAAAAATTTCTTATACTTCATCATATTTGAGAAAATTCAGAATAATATCTAGTATAAGTAGAAAAAAGCTACATTACTGTAAATATCAGTCATTGATAGTTGCTTTCTATAATTTTGTGTACAAAAAATTGCTTTTGAAAGGAATACCAATATATTTTTAAACAAATACTTTATATATATAAAAAATATTATATTTATTTATTTTGTAAAAAGATTTTGCATTTTATTATGACAATACTCAAAATCTTTCTCTTGGTTGTAACTTAATTTTGAATTAAAACAAAAAATTCAGTTGTATTAGAAGATCTTTCCATTTTTTAAAAAAAATTATTTCCATACCTTAGTTATAACTTTTAATTAATTTGTGATGCAAAGTTTAATTGAATTTTCGTTGTCAAGTGACAACTTAAATATGTGATTACATATGGAATAAAATATAAATTTATTAATTGATATTTTCTGTTAACTCTTTTGTAATCATATATTTTTATGCATTGTGTGAAAATATATTTAGTTTAATAATTTAGTACAAAATTGCTGTAAATACTATATAAAATAAAAAAGCCTCATATGTTAAAAAAAAAATCTGTTTTTTTTAAAATTTATTTGTATATTTATGTGTTTATCTTTTCCTGTACCTAAAATTAGTAAAGATGAGATCAGAGAAATAATATAAATGGGTTTTGCTTTAAATTATTTAAAAAGTGCAAATTTCATTTCGTTTTCGTATATATTCAGATTGTATATGATTATTCTTTGTAATTTATTTATTTTATAATTTAAAAGTAACTATTTTGTAAAATCTAGCAAACATTTTTAACAAAACCTGGCTTTATAATGTTTTTCATATTCATAAATCTTTCTGGAAAAATTCTGATTTTGAGATTCAAATCATTTATAAATTTTCTTAAACCATTGCACATAAGCATATGTACTAAGACTGCTGCACACAAAATAAATGTTTTTTGAATTCTTAAGATAAATAAACGTGATTTGTTTTTCTTAGGCTGGAGTGCGAAGAAGAAACTTTGTGGAGGCATTGGGTGTCAATGAAGCCTTAGCCAGTGGTCTTTCAAGCACTAGATCTGCACCAACCTTGGCAGCGTTTGCTCGCATAGCAGAACAGACCAGTGCTCTACTCAGAAACAACGCTCAGTCTAGTGATAGCAACTCTCAGCCTCGCAGCTTGAGAGAAATGATTATAAATTCCGATTCTTGGCACAGCTCTGTTCCACCAGTAAGTTTTTATGATTAGTTTTTTTAACTTGCTTTTTGTATTAAAACTAAAATAGAAAATTATTGATAATGTCTTTAATGCAAACAAGCATACATACTTTTTCTTGTGCTACACTTTGATATTTATATTACCTGTGGTGGATGATTTTGGAGGTATCACTATTGAGATGGCTACTCTCAACCAACTTAGCAGTTACATTTCAAGCATGGAAGGAGCTTACATAAGTATCAGAGAAAACTAATTGATGGCATCTTTATAATGTTTGGATAAGATGAAAGCTCACTGATTGTTTCATAGAGAAGACAATTTCCAACAGCTTCATGTTTTTTCTTCATTGATTTCATGTAAAGGAATAAAAAAAAATTCATTTTTGAATTAGATATAGGCATATGACAAAGAATTGCTATTATGCAGTAGCTGGTCCCAGGAGAGTGGGGGGGGGGGGGGAGAAGCTTCCAGCAGGGGGGTTGGTTCTTGCCACCCCTGCAGGTATACTGAAGGGTGTGTTTCTGCTTTCACTCATTAATGACAGGATATACTTCCTTAGTGAAGAGTTGTACTTTGACGAGTAAAGGCCCTTAGGACTCTACCACAGTTCCCAGCAGTGTTGCTGCTGTGACGGTCTGGTTATTCAGTTTTTCTGTGCACCTTGTGATGGGTTGGAGTAACTAGTTTGTTATTAGCATCTACAAAAGAAGCCTTGTTTAATTCTTTCCTTAGCTCTCTAGCAGTTGTTGCTTGGTAAAACATTTACTGACAAAAATGATAGACTGATGCTAATCTAATGAACTTTAAATTTCTAAAGAGTGCCATAACTATCATAGACGATATTTATACTTCTCATAAGTAGAGAGTTGTTGTATGTTAATCAGTCGAAATAGTAACTTTCCTATTAGACAATATGCAAGACTGCATTGCAAGACAAAAATGCAAGACTGCATTTTTGAAAAATGATCATTACTGCTTCATTCAGATATTTTGTCCTATCTCCTTTACTTTCTATTCTCTGCTCCATTTGACATTCCCCTGCTGTGGATTGATTTGCATGGATAACTGTTTTTTTGATCAGCAGTTTTGCAAGAAAGAAATTGCATTAGGCAATTTTTTTTGGGAAACTTGTTATTTAGAAATGCATATCTAATTAAGAGCAAACACTTTATTTTATTAAATTTGTTTGTTTAGATTTGTATTGAAGGTTTTGTAAGGTAGCTGATAAATATAATTTCCAGTTTTCATATTTTCCACTTGCCAATAAGCTCATTATCCTGTAATCTTTCGTCATTCTCCCTGTGTGTGCCATCTTTATTTCTCAATGATATTGTTTCCATATCAATAAACACTTTTTGATGATATGGATGTATTTCCCTTCAAATTTTGCCATTGACACCTTCTTCCTTTCATTTTATACATCTATTAAAATGATCAATAATTCCATCAATTTGAATACTAATTATTCATCTCGTCATTTCTAGGATGATTATATTCTCCATTTCTTTGTATCCAACTTACATTTCTTTGTTCCAGAATCATAAATCCTTGCACACTTTTTTTAAATCTACCTTCTGTTGTTTTCATAAAGTCAGTTAGCAAAGCAATCAATTTGTATAGCATCTTTGTTTGAGATTTCTTCATTTCATACATTTAAAAATCCAACACATGGCACCAGCATTACAGAAATGGTGTATGATGAGATGTCTTAGCAAGTTTGATTGCTAACAACTCTTATTTACACGCACTACATTTCTATTCCACTGATTGCTGAATCCTGCACAAAAACAGTTCTAGCACAAATCAACAACACATTAGCAGATTGTGGATCACTAATCAAACATTTGCATAACATAAAGCAATTAGAGAATGCTCAGTGATCAATGCTCCAAAGAGAAAATCCTTTCAGTTGACTACCTTTGCTTATATACTTTATTTTATCTATTATAAAAGCTCCTAAAAAAGTCCCAAGTCTGGCTCCCAATAAAAGTAACTCCAAAATTCTTATATACCATTTGTTATTGTCCCTAAATTCATCATTACTTGACATCCCTTCTATATCCATTAAACTATCTGTAAAAAACTTTTCTTCACCATGAAACTACTTGTCCAGTGAAATAATATTACAGATTCATAGCAAAATATATTGAAAAATATTTTTTTCCCCTGGAACAAACTGTATTTCTTTGTGATTTTGATAGTTAGAAATGAAAGAAGAAAAAATAACATCCCCATAAATTTTATTTGAAATTAGAAAGAAAAGTTCTTAGTTTTGCTTTGAGGTAGAGAAATGCTATCAGTTTATGATTATTGAATTACAGACATACATAATGGTTTATTTTTCTTTCTTTATTTATTTATTCATTTATTTTTGTTGTTGTTGAATGTCATTCGAAAGATCAAATTTTGTGTTCTAAAAAATGTAAAAATCTCATTGGATGATAATTTTTTCGAAAATTATTGGTTAAAAGAGTAATTAAAAGATCAGAATATGACTTCATTCTGAAATCATTAAAATTTGATGAGGGAAGAAAAAGATTTTAACCCTTTGCACTCCGATGGCGCCTCTGACTCAACATTCAAGAATCTGCATAATTTTGAAGTTTTATTTATTTATTTTTCAAATTTAATTGTTAAAAATGCCTACACAATGGTTGAGAGATATAGATTAATTTTTGAAAGAAATTCGACTTAAAAGAATTATGTATATTTATTTTTCAAAGCAATAAACAAATCTGTATTAGGTGAATAATTGTGCATCTAATTATTTTTCGGAGTGCAAAAGGTTAAAGAGTACATTTTTAGTGTGAAGTACTTATTCCATATTTAGTAGCTTTACACTTTACTCTGTATATTACTGTTAGACAATTTAATATTTTTTTAGAGATTATTATCATGCCTTTCACCCTCTTTGCTATTATTTTAAAAAATTTATTGCAGTTTAGTTATAATTAGATGCTTAAATTAAAATTTTTGTTTCAGAATTGGGTCCCTATAATTGCAAGAGATGTGCAACGTCAGAGGAGACAAGCGACCCAAGCACCTTTCAGTAATGCTTACTTAAGTGGTATGCCATCTAAAAGAAGGAAGGTAAGATATTTCATATGAACATTTTAGAAACGAATGTGATAAAATATTAAACACATTTATAAAATGCCAATTTGAAATTGACAGATTTCGATTGTATTTATTAGCAAACACAGTTAAATTGTTATTGAATCAAGTTTCATTATTCTGTTTAAAAATTTTGTTATAAAAATATTCATTAAGTTGGAATTTGTCAATGAATTTATAAAAATGTACTTATAACTAGGGAAGGGGATAAGCAGAGAGTTTTGTGAAGCTTTATTGGACACAGCAGTTTTCATTAATATAACATTAAAATATAACAAAACATAACATAAATACATTAAGCTATAACATCAAGGTAACATTTACTTGAAATAATCTGTATGATATATGACATACTTGATTTTTTTCTTATAATTTTAATATGAGGAATATATATAAAATATATATATTCCCTATCATATTTTTTTTATTCACTGTAAATCTTCATCAAAGTGGAGAAAGCTTATTCATCTCCGACACTTGGTTCTTTTAAATGTTGCTATTTTTCATGTTAACTAATTATGTTGATGCTTTAATAAATAAATGAAATGAAATCAGCTGCAAAACATTTTGGAAGGGAGCTTTATTGCATGGAAATTATCTTTTGCAGTAGGGAAATTAAAAAAAAAAACATTTTTCAAAATTAAGCATCTGTAGAAAATTTTATTAAATAGTAATCAATTTTTAAATTGAAATTTGAATGTATTTTGCTGTACTATACATTTTACTGATAAAAATAAAAAATATTGGCACAGCAAGATTTTTTTCTAAAAAAAGATTAAGATAAGCTGAAGTAATTTTTTAAAAATACATTTGGCAGTTAAAAATTTTTTTACCATTTAATCAAGTTTGGAATGAGAATGGGAAGATAGCTGAAGCTATCCCAGATTTAAAAAAAACCCAGCAATTTAGATTATGTTTAATTAGGAACTTAAATAGAAACATAATGCATAAAACTAAAAACATAGAAACTTAAACTTGTTCTTACTACAAAATGTTTCTTTAGTAGTTTTTTTTCTACTTGACACATAATTTATCCTCATTCTAATAAAGATATGTATAAATCTTAACTAATTATAAAGAAATTCTGATAAGTGAATCAGTCTAAATATTATTACTAACAAAATTTTTGATTATTTTTATGCTAATAATTCTACTCATAATCAAACAAAAGTTAGTGATTGATTTTAGTTGTAACCAAATATGGATTGTAGAATTTAACAATTTGCATGTATTGGGGCTTTAATAATAGGGGAAGAAAAGTGACACCCCAACACATACTATTCTTTCCATCTTTTGAATCTAGTACATGATCAGCCAGTTAGAATAAACTTATGTATAATAGTGTTTCAAAATATATGAAGGCTGAATATATCATTACTTATTATAATTGCATTTATGAAATTCTTACAATAGGAAGAATATATGAGCTTGTCTTTTCAGGCTTATACTTAAAAAAAAGTTTTTAAGTTTATTTTTCTAATTGGCCTGCTTAGTAGCACTTGTTAAGCAACGATATCCTAAAATTATCTGAATTCTGGTATTATAAATCTGCACAATGTAGGAAAAAACTTGTTGGGGTTTACACTTCAATTATTAAAAAAATCATTATTAATGTTAGCTTAGTCAATCTCTCAGATCTCTAATGTTTATAAATGAAATTATCAATGTACTTTTTTAACATGTTAAGATATTTTTCTTCACAAGAATAGCATACTACTTTGACATAGTATTGTTAAAACTGATTCATGTACTGCAATAGCCTTCCTATCAGCTTCCTAAAGGTGTTTCAAAGAATATAAAATCTTTTAGTAGATGTAGGCAATCTTTTAAAGTATAAGAATTTAATATAGATTGGAATAAATTTCAAGAAAAATAAAAAAATTATGAGACTGTATTAATTTTGAATAAGTACTTGGTAGACATTTTGTTGTAAAATAGTGAAATCAATTTTTTATAAAATGTTCTAATCTGTTTTTTTTTTTACCTAAGAAATATATAGCAAGAACATACATTTTTTATTGATTGTGTTATACATTCATCCAATTTATTTTTTCACTCATAGATAATGACAAATGGCAACACAACTTTGCTGGAATCTTCCAACAACGCTCTATCAGAAATGCTTCTGCAAGCCATAAGCAGTGCCAATGTTAAACCTACGTCTAACATTGAAGAACTGAAAAAGGATGCATTGCAAAATTCAACTTTACAGACATCGTTTAACAATCACATGAAGAATGCTATTCAAGAAAGACTGCATCAAGATCTTGATTACTGTTCGGAGCGATTCCCTAATTCTGAAAAATATTTTAAATAGATCTTCTTACCTGCACTATATGCTGTCACTCTTCCTATGTTTAGGATCTCAGGGGAGATCTAAATTATAAGGTTTGAGATGTGGCAGCCTTTTTTTTTTATTATTATTTTGTCTCTTAACGAGTTGTAAGATTTTTATTTTGTCTGAACTTGATCTAGCATTATTCGACTCTCTGGTCACACTGCTGTAATTTTTCATAACTTTAAACACTTTAGATGATAGTGTACTGTGATTTTTTGTGAGTTTTTAAGTGTTTTATGTAACTTTTGAGCTGATGTGAGTATGAGATCGTTTAGATCATGATTGTAATCTCTTTGTAACTGACTATGCAATTTCTAGTATCAATAAAATATTATGTTAATATCAGTTTTGTTTTTTATTAATTGATAAACGTAAACTCTTATTATTGAAATATTTTGATTTTGAAACTTTTCCTTTTAGCTTCTTGTTACTTATAGCTTACACATTTCAATTTCAGTTTTTTATTATTCTCAGATATCAAAACACAAAAATAAAAAAAAGCTCTTTATGAACCAGAGTTAACCCTGGAAAATGCGAAGTATTATGACAAAAGAAGTATTAAAATTATCATGTATAATTTATTGAAAACTAAGTTGGTGCATTGTCTCATGCAAAAAAAGTTAAAAAAAAAAACAATATTATCATTTGAGATAATTTCATTTTACCCATAAATAACCGCCTTTAAAAAACTAATATTGCCACTAAAAGAAAGTTCTATCACACAACTACTGTGGCCGACAAGTACAATCTTGGGCGTCGCACAAGATCGCAGATTCAAAGCTCAGGCAAGCGACTCTTTTAAATGCTTGACTGTATTGTATTTAATGTATTATTATTTATTTATTATTGTCCCAGAAATTTCTTGAACTTTTTAGAAACTTCTTTATGTTTCCTGATTCTTCTATAGCATGATGTCTCATGAGATATATTAAAGTACACGAGCAGTTAGCTTTTAGTTTCAATTTTTCTTGACTGCATGTTGTGAGTTGCGGAAAATCTAATAAACTTGATATTGTGTAACTTTGTGACTTGTTATTCCTTGCATCTTTGTGACAATATATAAATTATTTTTTAATGCACAAAATCTAAATTTTTTAATTCAAAAGAAATTATCTGTTGTATCAAAAATTATTGAAATTTCAATAAAAGTTGCAGCAGAAATAAATAAATTCAATAAAAGGTGCAGCACAGTTTTTAATATGATTAAAAATAAATAAATTAACAAAATATAATAAATAATAATAATAGTAGACTTCTACTAGCCTATAAATTTAATTTGTTTCAAAGTGGTCACCTTTTACAGAGGTGCAAATGATTGATTAAATTTTCAGCAAAGGGCCACTAGTCTACCTTTAATCTATCCGATTCAAGCTAAATCCATTGTTTTAGAGTTCTAACTTTTATGATGTTCACTGTAAACCCCAGATTCCAAAATGAGCCCATGCACTGTAATCACGAGATTGAGACTCGGTGATTATTGTGCCCACTCTCCAGATGACTCGCTGGTCAGAAATACGAGACTTGCACCATTCTTTAGTCTTTTCACCTGGCGTGGAATCTTGTATAAACCTACACTATACATTGTGAAAATGCATTTTGGCTCATGAAAATGCAACAGCTTCTAGAATTCCCCATTGGTATACTTTGATTTATTTTAACACTCTCATCCACAAAAACCACAGAGATGTTTTGCCGCTTGCACAAATTCCACCCCAGACCATGACCAACTTCATATTTGAGCGATGTTCAACAATTGCTGAAGTACTTGGAGAGTCTACAGACTAGATCCTTTAGTTCTAGGAGTTATGGGCCTTTGGACGTTAGAGCAAAGAGTTTCTCGTTAGAGCAAAGGAAGCTCTCTCAGCTCTGACTTGCGGTGCGGCTGAAAAGTTTGCGGCTTCTTTGGAATCGCACAAGTTAGTTTCTTTTAGTCAGAAGCTGTATTTTTTTGGAGCTTGTAAGGTTCAGTCCTAGCCTTGTTTTTGCCAGTCATTGCACTGATTGCCCACTTGTCTCCAGTCACGAGCGATATATCTCATGGAAACCCGCGGATTTCGTTGAACTCGCACTTTGATGGCCTTGTCATTATTGGAAGTGTTCACTATGTATTTTCATGGACAGGAACCATCATTGCCATGTGCTTTTAAATGACAGATTACACCAAACACTATTTCAGCATATTTCTAATCAAATACACTGCTCAAAACAATTAAAGAATATTGAGGTTGTTGGTTGCTCTTGCTCTTGGAGAATTATTTGAGTGATTGATACATCTTCGACAGACTCAGTAGGTTACATAAGATGAAAATGACATTTCTTTGGCAGAAAGAAATGCATTTTATGGAGTATTTATGTAAAAAAAGACAATATTTATGCATATGATAAAAATAAATTAAAACACCTTTACACCGTTGAACACCTTTGAAGTATCGAGTCAATAAGGTTATTGATGAGGGCTGGGGTGTTCTGTCCCATTCCTCCAGAGGAGCTCTTTCCGGTTTTTGGAGAGTTTGTGGGGGTGGTATACGTCCAGAAATTCGTCTGCCTAGAATGTCTCAAGCATGTTCGATTGGGTTCATGTCCGGAGAACACGTTTACCTATCCATTCGTATGATCCAAAAGGAAATCATTCACCTAGTTAGCACGATGTGGCCTGCAATTGTATTATTAATTTTAAACTTGCAATTAAGTGAAAGTATTCAGAAATTTAAAATGCCAGAATCATTTAGAATCTTTTCATCATCTTAAAACTCGCTACATTATTATAGGAATTAAAATAACTATAAATGTTTAATATTGGATGTGTCATCTAATTAGGAAGTTAAATAAATTCATATGTCAAGTAGTTAATGTCGGCAAGCATACACATCTATAGAGTGAAAAGGGTTTCGGACAGTTTATATCGAAACTGTTGCGCCAGTAGTGGAGCGAAGGTGTTGCTGAAGAAGAGTGGCATTCATATTTCTGCACCTCCGAGCCGTTAGCAGTAATTAACGATCTTTATTGAGCGGTGTTGCACGTGGACGCTCTTGCTCTGATCTTAAGCCTGCACTTCCAGTCTTCAAGAAACAGTTCTAGATGCTGAAAATCACACTTTGTGAAACTCCAATGGTTTCTACTATTCCGGCTTGTGTTCGGCCTCTCACTAACAGGCAAACAACTCTCCAAATTTCTGCTTCGGTTAAATGACTTCGTTGGGTCATCGCACTCATCGAAACATTACACTTCATGAATGTCGATTATTTTTTTCCGCTTTATCTTACATGAAGTTGAAAGTCAAAATTCGCTGCCGCTGAAGCGTCGCATTAGATGTCAAACTCAAAATTTGCATACTGCGAAGTTTGAAAATAAGAAAAACTTGCATTTGTGACTCTCTACTTCCATATTATGCAGAGAGAAAAAAGATTATACCGTTATCTTATACAAGACAAAATATTCTTTAATTGTTTTGAGCAGTATATATATATATATATATATATATA
>JAOUZG010017314.1:2765021-2839444 GCA_026289955.1 Argiope argentata
TTCTATCAAAGATAGATTTTTATTTTGGAATTTAAAATCCGTGAGAAAAATTTGAAAGTTATTTGAGCTAGTTATAGGGTTTTCCGGCAAGATGATAAATTGGTTGGTAGAAGCATTAAAGTTCTTGAGAATAAGGGAAGTACATTTTTTGTCTTTGGTGGTTAATTTAATTTCCCGATTATTTTGGGAGTGTTCTTTTAGAAGTGGAGAATGTACACCATTAGCTATTTGCTTGATAAAAAACTGGGAAGCAAGTCGCTTTATTTTTTTTTTGAAAGAATTTCCTGAGAAGCAACTTTCAAAAGTACAATATTCGGGGTCCATTTTGGAAGGCCTAAAGCAATTCTCAGAGCTATAGTTTGAATCGAGTTGCATGTTTTAAACTGTGTTTCGGAAAACCTATTAATTATGGTGCGACAGTAGAAAAATATGCTGAAAATACTATTATTTGTAATATTGATAATATCTTTAGTTCTGGGGTCATAGTTTTTTGATGCGAATATTTTGAGACCATTTATCTTTTTAAGTGCATGATTTCTAAGATTTTTAAAGATAACTGCGTTTTGATTCTTTTTAGAAAAATGAATGCCAAGAAATTTAATCGTTTCATTCCATTTTAAGGGGTGTCCCGCATAAGAGATGCGGGGATAATTTGTAATTTTTTTCTTGGACAATTCAGCTATTGCACTTTTTTCTGGAGTAATTTCAAGTTTCCAATAATTGCACCATCTGTATATGTTTTCCATTGTTTTTTGAATCTTTCTGATAATGATTTCCCAGGAAGGATGGCTACAAAAGACAAAGATATCCGCAAAAATAGTACATTCGACCCCTTCCTCCATGGTTTCATGGAAGTCGTGCATAAATATTACAAACAAAATTGGTGAAAGAACACTGCCCTGAGGTAACCCTTTGCTCAATGTTCTAGTACCAGAAAGGCATTGTCTCCAACGAATCTGGAAAGTTCTGGATTGAAGGAAGCTGTACAAACACTTTGCCACGTTGCTTGTTATACCACGTTGTAAGCATTTAAAAATAAGGCTGTCGATATGAACAGAATCATATGCATTTTTTATATCAAGATTCACAGCAAAGAAGTATTTTTTTTTGTTCGCAAGCTTCTGTGATTTTTGCCTGAATATTGTAAACTGCAGTTTGGTTATCTCGGAAGGGTATGAAACCATGTAAACTATTGTGCAGTTTTTTGTTACAAATTAAGTAGTAAGTAATGCGTTGAGTGAGTATACGTTCAAAGACTTTGCAAAAAAACAGAGGTTAGAGAAATGGGCCGATAGGAAGAAATTTTGGTTTTGTCTTTGTTAGGTTTCGGAATTGGAACAATTAGAGCGTGTTTCCATTGTTTGAGGATGTCAGCTGAATCAAATTGGTGTTGATATAGTTTCAAAATAATTTGAAGTTGGTCGTTGTTCAGATTTCTGAACCAGATGACCGGAATGTTGTCAGCTCTAGGAGTAGAATTTTTAGTTTTTTGGATTGCTCTCTTAAGTTCCCAAATTTCGAATTTGCTATTGAGAAATGAATTTATTCCAGAAAAATCCAAGAGAATAGGTTCAATATTTGTATTTCGATTAGAAAAGTCTTTGCAAATAATTCACTCTGTTGTACAGGATCGCATATATATCGGCTGTTTTCTATAATAATGTTGTTATGCTTAAAGTTTGGATTTGTGTGATTGGAAAGTTTATTTATAATTTTAAAGAACATTTTTGGGTTACGAGATATTGTGCAAATTTTTTCCCAATATTCTCTTTTAGCTTTTTTAACGTGAAAACGAAATCGACTTGATATTTTTTGTGTTTCACCCAGTCTGATTCAGAAATTGTTCTGATAGCTTTTTTCCGAAAGTACTTATTGAGCTTTTCATAATTATGGCAAGAAATATTCCACCAAGGAGGATAAGGCTTATGCGACAATAGTTTAACTGAGGTATTTTGGGTTATTATCTTAGTTGCGTTCACCGTAATTTCTTCATGGAACATTGGTTGGTATTATTAAAAAAATCTTGTGTTTGTTGCTTGATCCTCGTCCAATTAATTGTTTTTAAGTTGCGACTGACATTTTCTATACCCGACCAGGAAATGACAATTGGGTTGTGATCGCTATCAAAAGTTGAATCCATTACATAGCAAGAAGTTTGATTATGAATATCAGATGAACAGAGAGTAAGATCTAAGATAGTTTGAGTTCTTAAAGAACTGTGCGTGGGAATAGTTGTATTGAGAATCATGAAATGTGAATAAGTTAGCCAATCAACGAAATCGTTACTCAGAGCCGTTGAATGGGTAGCTCCCCAAAGAGCGTGGTGCAAATTAAAATAACCGAAGATGAAAGTAGGTAGAGTTAAAGAATCAAAAAAATATTTTGTTTGATTAATATCAAAACCTTGTGGAGCATATAAATTAATAATGTTAAATTTGGTATTCTGGAACTGTACTTCGACTGCCAAAAGTTCAAGATTAAAATCTTCTGTAATATTGATGGGAATAATTCTTCCGGACATGTTATCAGGAATACCAATAAGGAGACCACCACCCGGTCTACTTTTTCTGTGTGTGCGGTAAAAATTTTTGTTCGGATGAGAAAAAATGTCACTTTCGGAAAGGAAAGTCTCTTGAAAGACCCAAAAAGAAGAGGTAGAAAAGGGAGGAATTGAAAGCCACAGTTTTTTCCCTTTAATTCCTCTGCAATTCCATTGTAGAAAAGTCATTTACAAAGACAGTTAAAAAGAAAAAAAAAGGAAACAGTACCCATTTTAGGATGCAAAGGACGAAAAGCAAAAAAATGTTTGAACTTAAACAAGTGGCAAATTGAACAAAAGACATTGAAATGGAGAAAACCAACAACAAAAAAAAAACAGTGAAAAAGGTTAAAAAAAGGAAAAAAGACACACAAAAGAAAAAGAGAAAAAAACACAAGAGAAAAGAGGGGGAGGGGGGAAGAAAAAAAAACAAGAATTAGCCAAGAGCACCTGTATCCAATTGCATTGGAGTAGCAGATACTTTACGATTCTTCTCTAAAGCTTTTTTCTTTCTTGATGGAGAAAGATTTTCGCTTCCAGGATTACTCATTACGGTTACGTTACGCGAAAAAGTTTCAACCAATTTTTCGAACATGCCGAGGATGGAGTTTAGTTGCTCTTCCATTTTGAGTTGAATTGATTGGATAATTGAGTCAATTTTTTCATTCATTTTATTTAGCATATTTTCCATTTTTTCATTTATTATTTCTTCGAAATTTTTTATAGGTGCATTTATTTTTACAGTTGCTGCGTAGCTAGATTTTTTTGACTGAATAAAAATTCGTCTAGCCTCAGCTGTTGTAATATGATTTTTACATTTTAGCTCTAAGATTTCCTTTTCTTTAATAAAAAATGAACATCCTCTCGATGTGGCTGAATGCTCGCCTTTACAGTTTACGCATTTTTGCTGTGATTGGCAGACGCCTGCGTGAGTGTCGCCACACAGATGACAAATCTTTTGATTTTCACATACCCTTGAAGGGTGCATGAAACTGTAACAATTTGTATATTGTCACGGATTGTCAATGAAAATTGTCAATCTCCAGTGGTATAATTCTAGATATGAAGAACTTTGGAACCAGGTACGAACTCGCAGCACAAGGGATGCGAATCCAATGCCCTACCAACTTGACTATCCTGATCTGACAATTACAACTACTATAAAGGCGAGAAAATGGCGAGAAAATTAGTTTTTAATTAAATAATAAAAAATGAATGAATTAATATTTGAAAAAACTGTATTATCATCATCAAGTGCCATCCACTACAAGTTAAAAAAATTACTTGTATTTGAGCGGATGAATGAAAAGTATTTTATTAACGACTGAAAATTTGAACAAGGTGAGCTATTAGTAGGAAATGAAAAATAGAAGATTCACGGATATCGTGTCGTTATTTTAGTTTGGAAATTTAAGAAGAGTACAAATTAAAGCATAATTGTAATAGAAGAACTGAAGTTAATTTTATTTCTGCTTCAATCGATGCGCTTGGCGCCGTTTATTGTAAAATGAGCGACATATTCATTTGTAGAATTATAACTGGTACTGTGCGAAAAAAATGTACAACAAATATCCATATATGTCAAAATGCAATATTAAAAACTTTCTACGTGACTCTGCATATGTTGCCTGTTTTGCATTATCATAATGATATTTTCTGATAAGTTATATCTATGTGAATATGAAAAACAAGCGTTTTCCTACATGAAAAGAATTCTGAATAAGAGACAAGGACGAAATAGAATAATCATATGAATGCATATGTAATTCTATTCAATAGCATGTAATTATAATTTAATTCAATGGTATGTATATATATTCAGTGGCATGTATATTATTATTTTATACTTATATATAAATATAAGTTAACTGTTAAAATTAAAGAAAAACAAAAAGAAGCAAAGAAATTAATATTTAATTCGCCCTATTATTGCTCTGTTACTTATAGGTTTTGCGAAAGCTTCACTTTACAGTATCAACGAGGCATTTGTAGCTATTATTTTTTAGAATACAGTCGGGTTAAAATACACCGGATATGGTGTACGCTATAACTGTTGCGGGGAAATTAAAGAACGGTAGCTTGAGATCGTTAAAACCCATTTTATTTCTTTTTAATCTGATGGGATTAGAAGTGGTGGATTGCCCTAAAATACTCCGAAAGTTTACATTTGGTGGACATGTGTGGGGATTTAAAAAATATCTCTTTATTTTATCCTTAGCGATTGTGCTCTTAACACGCCTTGCATGTTTTTCTCTGGATCCGAAGTCTAAAAACGAAATTACTTTATGCTTCGTCGCTCTTCTGCAAGTATCCATTTACATTTCCTTGATTAACTCCAGACGAAAGTTCTATTTATTGCTAAGACATTTTTCACAGGCATTTGTATCTTATAAAAGCATTCGAAGCAAGATTATGAATAGGGTGATTATATTCTATTTGGTGATCATGAGTGTTCTTCATTTGAATATTGCAGCTGCAATTCTTAGTGGAAAATTAAGAGAATATTATCGAAAACGGATTTGGTCATCTTCCATTACCTCTGAAGAAGTAAAGGTAGTCTTCCTCTATTTCCGGTACATAACGATGTTCTTGACACCACTGGCGTCGAATTGCATTCTCATTTCCACGGTCGGCTTTTATTGCTTTGTATGCACTGGCATGAAATTGTGTTACAGCGAATTCCTTGTGAAAGTAAGAAATTCAAATTCGTCGCTTGATGGCAAGAAAATTTTGAAGGACTTCGCAGAACTGAGCCACATTTTGACTTTAATCGAGGATTCATTTTCTTACCCGGTCTTTAATGCTATACTTAACAGCATGATCGAAATATTTTGGTCCAGCTATATTTTCATATATTTTGAGGAAATCGACAGCATAAGCACCTCCGTTACTGTTGCGAGATTCATTGTTAATCTAGCTCATCTGCTGATGGTGATATTGCCGGCATCTGCTGTAAATGAAATGGCAGCGGACGCAAGAAAATTCATTCTTTCTTTCTTCGGCAGATTTCCCACAAAATGCATGGAAGCAAGTTCAGTTAACCTCGATATTTTCATTCGCGAACCCACTTTGACGCTATGGAAATTCTACAGAATTAAGAAGAGCCTCATCATAAGTGCAGGAGGAACGCTTCTCACTTACGGCATACTCTTGGGAACTTTGGGAAATGTGAATGGAGAAGGGAATACGCTTAAGCATGTATGATTAGATATTTCTTTTAAAATTACATTTGAAATAGTAAATATTTAATATTTTTTCTTTATTTCAAGAAATATCTCAAAGAGGACTTTTAAGTTAAATAAAATATACAGAAATAATATTTGACATCAATGAAATGTTGCAAAAGGTTCAGTTTATTAGAAATAATTTTTACAATAAATTATTTCTTTGCAATTTTGTGCTGTATGCCGAAGCTCAAAGCATTTATAATATCTTAAAAATATTTTGTATACAGACTTTCAACTTTTGATGAAAGATAAGACATAGAAAAGTCATTAATTCATTTATTTTGAAATTCGTTGTCACTCCAACGGCTTCCTTTCTTTCCCTATTTTCAGCAATGCTATGACAATTTTGAATAACGGTTGTTCTTCTGTTTTCTATCTGTAAGGTGCGTGAATGTGCCCCCTTGTAAAATGGGACTGAGGAAGAGAATATGATGAGTGAGTAGCTAAGTAGTACTCTTGACTCTAGTTGGAGCTACTTCATAAACAAGAGACGTTCATATCGGCTTAAAATCGTTGATGTATCAGCGAGCTTGTCTATGACAAGTGCCATTAGAAACAACATATATATATATATAATATGTCTGCCTTCACAAATCGCATGTATCTTTATTCTTAATAGGAAGCAATTTTATTCACTTTTTAAACTAAGGAATTATATTTTGTCAAAATATAATCATCTTTTGAATTTCTTTCAGATTTAGGTGCTTTATTTTTGTAGACAGTTTTTGAAATAAATTTTTATTCTCATACAGCTTGCTCTCACATGGAAGAATTTTGTAAATTTTGTTGCATATTGCTTCAAATAAAAAAAAGAAAATTCTATTTATATGATATTCTGTCTGGTCTATTTCTGGAATGGCGTTGCAACAACTTGGTGCAAATTTTATAATCGTATTGCAATTATTCTTGTGAATAATCCCATGTTCAGTTTTTCATCGTTTGAAAGCAAAAGAATAATTAAATTTTAAAGAAAGCTTTTCCTTGAATATGTCTTTCTAGAAAATATCTTGTTTTACGCTTAGCTCATTCTTTCGCAGACGCCTGCTGAAAATTATAATTTTACAGTTAAGTAAGCACTAAGAATTAACTAATTCTTTTAATTTGAGTTTGATGGTAAACAAATCGTAACTTTTTTCTTCTTATTCATTCGTAAGTCACATGGGCATGCTGAATTTAATTTTTATTTTATAGGAAATAAATTGTTGGAAAATGTTTAATTTTATTAAAAAACTTATTAAAAACGAAATTAAATTTATATGTTTTAAAAAGGATGCCATTGAACCGATGACTTTTTATATTTGAGGGTGAGATAAATTTTTTAAAATACTTTTTTTGCCCTGGAGTTACCGCAGAAAAAAAATCACATTTTGCTAAACTTTTAATTAATTAAATTTAAAAAAATAAACATTGCGTAATGCGTTTGGTTTTTCTTGCTGTACCACTAACGTTTGAAGCGAAAATCATGATTGGTAGATGAAAGTATAACGCTATTCCAATGAGCAGCAAGTTATTTACATTATTTTGCCGAAACACCAATCCGTATCCAACTCAGGATACCACGAGCGTATCTATGAAAACTATGACAAATTCTGAAAATGAAAAATGATAGTCAAAATGAGCGGTGCACTCATAGAGCTAGTATACTAATATACTAGCTCTACCGCTGCACTTTGTAATAATGCTATAAAAAGAAAAATGTTTGACGTTTTACTGCAGGAAAAAAAGGAATAAAATAATCCTTGTAAATGTTGGTGTAGCATTCTAATATATCGACATCTGAAAATATAAAAAGTTACGAACACTAAAAGCATACTCATCCCAGAGGAAAAGCAAAGTACCTAGAGCACTTCAAAAACTGAAAGCGTCCCAAA
This sequence comes from Argiope argentata, assembly GCA_026289955.1. Lineage (NCBI taxonomy): Eukaryota > Metazoa > Arthropoda > Arachnida > Araneae > Araneidae > Argiope > Argiope argentata. The sequence goes on from JAOUZG010017314.1 coordinate 2,772,659, forward strand.
AGTATCAAGTTTTATAAATTTTAACAAAGAACTAGTTTTAATGAAATATCGTTTTTCTTACCTCATTATAACATTTCCATCTATTAAATGCTATTGGTTAAAAAGGCAAGGAAAATATGACCTACAAAAACATATATTACAGTATATATTTAATAGAAATTTGCGCTAAGGTTCATCTTAAACGCCCGATTTAAAGAATTAATTACTTTCGCCATTTCTAGACTTTTTATACATAAACAAATATAAAAAAGTCATTTGAAATGCGGTTAAGAAAAAGGTTAGTTAGTTCAATCCTTTTGTCGGTGATAAATATTATCCAAAATATTTAAGTTAACATTTTCATAAAAAAATGGTTTGCAAAAGATATTTTGAATAAACTTTGACAATTCGGATAAAACTGATTTCTTTCTCTGATATTCCGATTTTAAAAAATCCAAAGACAGCAAATTTTATTTTAAATTCATTTCGAGAAAAACTGTTATTTTCTTACGGAATTATTTTTGATTCTAGACTTTTTTGGAACCATATGACCCTCATCATTTTCACTGTTTTACATCGAATTTCTTATTTATAATTCAAGACACATATGGGAAAAACTTTTCTTTGTTATTTTAAAGTTTATTTTGAGATAAGACGTATCATCTTACTGTCGATATTTTCATATATCATTAATATATTACTTTTTTTCTCTTAAGATACTTAATTTTATACTACGATTATTTTATCAATATTTAGATGAAGCTTATAGTGGGAATGAGAATAGTTACGACAATATTTCAATTTGCAGTGTGTCTTCAAATGAAGTTCGAATGCAAAAGTTTCTGCAAAAAATATTGTTGACTATCATTGGTTTTTTTTGTCGTTTGCATAAATTCACAATTCTAATGCGGATTAAATATTAAAATATTGAGCGAATACATATTACTTGAAAGGTCGTTGAATGACAAAAAGGAAGAAATTATATAAATGTGCATCATAATGGGAAAAAATTATAAAAAATTCATTTCAAAACTTGTTTTGTATTATTGTTTGGTTTTTATATGAGAGATAATCAAATAAGGATACGAATTTGATCAATGCAAGCTTGAAAAGAGTCTTAGATAATATTCTGGAATAATTCATTACTATTCTCAATGAAAGTGCTCTTTCAGTTTCCAGTATTAAAACAGTCGACGAATAGGACTATCATTAGACAAAGAATTTAATAATAATTTTTTTTCTATCGGCTGTCATTATTCTCTTTGTTAATGTTTTTCATTAATATAGTTTTTTGATATAGTTTCATGGTAAATGAATGGGAATCATAAAATATCCATTTTCTTTTATTATAAAATGAGAAGTAGAATTGAATTCATATCTTTTTAAATCATAGATAGTGAAAATGCAATATACGATATTCCATAATTTTGGTTTGTGCTTATTTATCTTCATTCATTATCGTTAGTTTTGTATTGTAGTATTATATTTGCATCTACTTTGGACTAACTCAATATAACAGATAAACAGAGTTTCAATAGTTTTTATATTTAAATTCAATTTTTAATTATTATAATGAATTTATTGATTTTTTTCAATTCAGATATGATGAATAATGTGATATACAGCATAATTTCAAATTAAAATTGGATTCTAAACTGCATTACGTGCTCATAATAATGCGTTTAGAGAGTTTTGAAATTTTGTCATCATTAATTAACTACTTAATTGTTTTATTTTCTTTACTATCTAATAAGATGACATCTTCTATTTTAGGAATATTTTCTGTTTGTTTCGAATGAAAATCCATTGAGTACATGAATTATCTATGTATTCGAAGTAATTTTCATATTGAATTATAATCATTATGAATGGTTTGCCTTTAGCTTACAGCTATCAAAATTCAATAAATCGATGCACGTACGGCATACGGGTAAAGCTGGTAAGCGGTTAAAACAATATTCACAGATAGAAATATAACCATATTCATATTTAGAGGAGATAATAATCCAAAACTTATCAATTGCTACCAATTACCAAAGGATATGAGGAAAGTTTTAATAGACATGAGGTAGGTTGTAACAATAAAAACTATAATATCTGCTATAATTTTTTTCTTAACCATATTTTATTAATTAAAATACGCTAGATATTTGGTAATTACTACCATTTAGCAGAGGGATAATAAACGCGATTGACATTAAAATAAGGGTAAATCTATTTCTCATCATCTGACTGCAGCTCAGCATTAGATGGTATATCTCAAAATATCCGTAGCATATCTTGAATTAAAACAGATTGCTAATGAATTAATATAAAATAATATACCGTGAGTGTTGCTGTGCATATTTCCGCGAGACAGAGGAAAAACCAATCTTATTTTTTAAAATCTTTATTCAGATCAAAACTTCATCACTTTTCTCCCTCTACTATCCTTGTTTCTTGCTATTTTTCCCATAAACGTTTCTGTTTTTTATATCTATTCTTCTCGTGTTTATTTATTATTTATTGGGTTGTTTTCTTCTTTTACTATGTTAATGCTTTTGATTAATAAGTGCCTTTGGAGAATAATATTCTAGCCCGAATAGAAGTAATTAGTAATTCCACTGTTATTTGCAGGTTAAAATCTGACACCATCAGCTCTTATTTCTAACTTTCAATAAAGACTATTATTTTGAAGTTTTTTCTTTGTGTTTAATCGCTCATTTCACTAGAAAGCAGTCTTTGCTTCATACTGTTATCATTTTCCCAAAATAAAATTAAAAACTGAAGGTTTCAATTAACCTGTGAAATTTTTGCTGAATAATTCCTTGAGATCTTATAAATTATTTAAAAAAATTCATAATATTTCTATTTTTGTATTGAGCATAAAACTTCAATGTCGGACTACTCTGCTTTCAGTTCTTAGTTTTATTTAAAGGCATGCTTGGATTGAGTTAAAATTTCTTTATATGAAGTGCACTTCAATCATTTCCACTTTAATTAGAAACTCATAGAGAGATGCTGAGTTCAAAGATAGGACTGCTTAAGGCCTATATAATAGTATAATTGGATTATATGATAATCGAAACTTGAAGCTTAAAAATATTTTGCTGAAAAACTTATTATGAGACAAAGTTATATATATATAAAAATTGATTTAACCCTTTAGTTGGCATTAATATTGGCGAACCGACTGGTCGCCAAAGGCGGCTAGTATTCCATAAAGAAAAGTAATTTTATTGAATGAAGGACTTTTTATGCATACGTTTCAGCTCGATATATCACTTGGAATGTTGTTATGGAATGCGTTGAGAGACCTTTCTCATTCGTTTTAATTTATTCGTATAGTTAATACGTTTAATTTATACGTATAATAAGTTAGATGTATGATTCAAATGTGGAAAATGCTGCTTAGTACTCAATCCAGAATAGGGTCACCATTATAATAAGTGTTGCTATGAAAGCCATTAATGAAAACACAGAATTTAAACAACCTACAGAACTTCCACACATTCGAAATGTATGAAAATTTTTCTCGTGGTCTTCAAAGTCACTTTATTCAATGAATTTAATTAAGTGTTTGCTTATTATTTTTTTGTATGCCCACATAAGACAGTAGTAAATAACAAACTGAAATCATTCCGATTCAGTTATACAATAATGCATCAGTTACAAAATCAGTTCTCTTGATAAAATGGATACGAAGGTTCCAGATTGAAAATTGCAGTAATCAAATTTTGTTTAACGAAGGTTTTTTTTTCAATGGAAAGTCCATAGCTCGAGAAACAACGGCTAGCATTTGATACTAGGTAACAAAAACGCATAGCATAAAAAATAAATGGATAATAGATATCTCATTTTCTTAAGACTGACTATCGGACACATCTGAAGTGTGTGATCCGATTCCTGTAAGAGAGAATTTAAAAGAGTTGTGAAAGGGATGATGCTTTCCTAGATGTCGATGTGTTCGATAATTGAAGACTAAATTTTAAGAAAAAAAAATTGAATTGATTTCTTTTGTTAGAATAATACTGAATTCATAGCATGAAACAGGATTGTGCTAAAAAAAATCGCAGATGTAAAATTCATTCCCCAGTTTCAAATTCTGTGAGCAATGTGCTGCTCAATAATTTGATATATCTCCTCTTCTGAACAAAAATGGCTTCTGGCATTTCCGTCTTTTGTTATATCAGTGTCGAAAACTTGAAAAACAATAAAAAGCGGTCAAAATGTTTTGTTTTGAAGTGGAATTCCTTTTCACCTTTTCTATTATGGAGTGCGATTATATCAGGTTCATCCTTTCTTTGCCCCTCCTTTTTTTAGAAATTTTACTTTCTCAAATTTTGTGAATCCGTTTCTTCTATATTTTATGCGTTTTCCAACTCTTGCACTACTTAATAATAATTCAAAACAGAAAATAATTTTATCAGTGAAAAACAACAATTTAGCCATATGTTTCTAAAAATAAAACATGCACTAATTTTCAACGATAAAGATATAAAGTAGTTCAGTATGTTAAGATAATAAAAGTTTTCGTGTGAAATATACTAATAAATTGCAAAAAAACTGAGTATCATTGATGATTTTACACCAGGTGGGATCTCGAATTTTCTGTTAATCATTTACTAAGCAATAAACTTGCTTTGCACCAAATTTTGAATTCCTCAATTACCGTTAAAAACTGCACTGCACATTAAATTTTATTCATTTCGAATCAAGTGAAGTTAATGAATTCATATAACTTTTGGGTTGAAAAAAATCTAACAAACTGTTGAGAATGAAATCTAATGACAAAGGTTAGATCTAATATGTTGATGATACTAGGAAAAATGTTTATTTGAAAATGTGAAATGAAAATTATATGGAAGTATATATCGCCAAAATCATTACCGTGGAATGAAGCAAATAAATGCAAGTCAGTAAAATGAATGTTGTTAAAAATCACAATGGATTTCGCATTCAATGATTAAATTTTAAAAAAAATGCTTCAAGCGGAATGAAGCAACTAAGATAAATGGAAACTAAACAGATTCCATCTTTTCATATGAAATTGAACATCATTTATTCGTTGAAACGTTCGTTTTTTCTCACATAATTTTTCATTAATATAATGAGAATGTCATTTCACGATGCAATTATTTCAAATGCATCTCATAAATCAGAATCTTTAAGATACAAAAAAATTCGAAGATAAAGCTTGATCAATAAATTAAAAATATTATTCCTATTACTCAGCGCTTCAAAAAGGGAATGTTAATTTCGAAAATAATTTGATAATTTAAAATAAATCTTTGTATTTCTATTTCAGAATGTCATATTTCTTTTTAAAATCGCTTATAGTTTTTTTCCTTGCTCACGATAATGCATTAAAATCTTATAAAAATTATTTGTCTATATAAATTTGGCAAACATTTCCGTTATCCCTAAAGAGTAAAATTTATTTTTATGCGCATATATTAGTACTCTTTTGAAATCAATATCATCTAGCAGCGAAAATAATAATTAATTACCTAATGTAACTCAATATATTGAAAAGGGGGATATTGTAGGCAATTATTACTAAGTGAGGTTATTAATATAATCAGTTCATTTTCTAAGCCTTGTTTTTATGATTTTCAATCCAAAAATGATATGAGAACACTGTTATAGAAACTATCAAAATGTGTATCGTTTTCTTTTTATTCAAAAATAGTATCTAAGTGATATATATGTGGTGAAAACTTCATTAGCCTGATAATATCCTCCAAACACGAATAATTACTTTTGTCTAGTTTTTATGTTACTTGGCTACAAACCTTAACATTCGGTCCATACCATTTTCCACAATGGTGGCCCTCGACCTCGACACCACAACTTTCTACCGCTATTGTGGCGCTCTCCACCGACAGAAAAAGTCGTGAGGCGCATAAGAAACAACAGCCAACATTGTCACCAATTTACACGCGCTTTAGTATTGTTCATCTCATCTCCGTCTCACTGTTGAGAAAGTAATTGGTAAAAGCTTCCTAAGCTAGATATCCTCTGGAGACGAGTAATTACTTTTGTCTAGTGGCTACATATTCGGCTGTAAATCCTAACGTTGCGTTTTCGGTGGATACCATTCATCCATAGTTATAAAGTTTACTTCCTTGTGATATATTTAAAAGTAAACCAATGGGCCTCATAACGTTCCATGACAAAATTCAATAGTTTACTCCGAAATAATTAAGTTTATGTTAAACCTTCACAATTAGCTGTAGCAGTATTACTTATGAAACAGCAAGCATGAATTTGTACCATCATGTTCGTAGAAGTTTTTGAAAAAGTTGTTTAGAATGTAGTTATACTACATAAAAATAAATTTATTTTAAAGAAGGAACTTTATTAATCTACATATTCAGAGAAATAGTGTATGTTCTGGGATTATTAGATTAACATGCATTCATTTCAAAAGAAAATCCAACAAATATTTCTTTCAATTTTTTTAAAGGGCCATTTCAAGGCTTATTACATAGCATAACGCTATCCTGTGCCCCCGGTGCCTATAACGTTAAGTTATCTAACCAGTTAGATGAGCACAAGATGGAGAGAGAGAGAGAGAGAGAGAGAAGTGACGATACAGCATTCAGGGATTTCCAGAGAGAATGCCATCGGTGTCAAATCTTACACGAATCTGTTCAATTTTTATTTCTGAAGTTATAACTGGATAGAGGGGACAAGAACACTGAAACAAATGCTCGTTATGGGTTGAACTTACAGGGGAATTAGATTATCAATTAAAAAGGAGGGGGGGGGAATTGACAAATTAAATTGTGAACATATGCATGACAAATAAACAATCACTATAGAGTCAGAAATACGCAGCGTCCATCCGAGCCCTGGGGTCCCGACCTCCATCATGAGATCTGCACTCCTGAGGGACTTTTTAAGTTACAGTTTTGGTTGATTTTTACCAAGGAAATTCTGGTCTCAACCATTATAGGTCTTGAAGAGATCTTGGTATTTATGAATGTGGTTTACTATGGAGTGGATTTTGCCGCGTGAAAAGGTATTCGATTCAACTCTCCTGTACCATTCTTCTTCGAGACTTCTTTCTGGCTTTCTCATGTGCCATGAGAGAGTGGGTAGGCATTCTGTGGCTAAGTGAATTGGAGATCCTATCTCCCCACAGCTACAGCAAGGAGAGTTGGCTAGATGGAATCTGTATAGGTATGTCCGGAATGGGCTGTGTCCAGTGAAGAAAAGGACATTCTCTCTGTTCCAGTTGGCAGCGTAGAGAGAAACTTTCGATATTATGTTTTATGTGGAACGGCCTGTTTCGCCTTCTTCCCATTCCTTTTGCCATGGCTTATTACAAACATATCAAACATATAAAATGAATTTTAAAATAAAATTTATCTTGCTCTTTTCTTGTAAGAATACACCACAATGCAAAAAAAAGTTTTGAGTTGTTAGATGAGACGAGATGTTTCTTTCACAATTCTATTAATTGATTCAGTTAGTTTCAAGAAACTATTATTTTGGAGTTTTAAAAAAGCATCCGATTCTCAAATATATAATTTCAAATAATTTCACTTACTATAACGCATTATTTATTTAAGATGTAAGTAGTAAGTTCCAAGTGTAATAGAATCATTCGTTTTCACGTAATACGCGTGAAATATCAAAAACTAGTGCCATATTGATAAATATTACATAAATTAAAATAAAGAAAGTATAGCCACAGTACCACAGAGAAGTAACATAGCCTGCCTGAGGTAATGTTTGAAGAACAAACAATTCCTTTTCACAGAGAATTGAGCCATAAAATGAATTGATTCCCATGTTTCCCATTTATAGATAAACTGAATTTATCTCTTTAACAGCAATTTCCATATAATTTTGTTGGTAAATACTATAAAAGTAGTATATTGCTTCGATTGGTAAATATCACAAGATAATGTTTACTAATAGTTGGTTGAATGTTTAAAGCTTTAAGAAATTTAGAGATTTTGGTTCTTTTTCCTTTTATAATTTAAAATTCAAAGTCTAATTGTTAGTCAATTTAAAGCTGCTTCTTAACATTCTATCTTAGAAAAACACGCTACAATTTTTGAGGTAGGCATTTCTATGAGATAGAGATAAATTCCAGAAAGACTGTTTGAAACTCCTAATGAATTTATTCCCATAACATCCTCTTCAAGAGGGGACTCTCTTCTCTGATTTCCGTTCCTACTTTAATTTATTCTTTTTATGCGAGGCAAAGTTAATTTCCAATGAGTTCTATGAAAAATATTATATCAAACAAATATATAGCAATTTTTAAAAATCACACTTTTATAGCTAAATTGTCACTTAATAATATAAAAGAAACTTTTTCTATTGTCAATCGAACCTTTGTCTGTGGACTTCTGACGATTTTGAAATGGGCGATGACGTAGGCCAGGCAAACCTTGATCTCCACGAGGGCGAATCTCATCCCAACGCAGTTCCTGGGTCCGGCACTGAAAGGAAAATAGGGACAAGAATCTCCCTTTGCTCTTTCTTCTGGCGAAAATCTGGCAATGAAAACCAAATCCGTCGTTACGGGCATAAAAACTTAGTATACTGTCAATTTCGAAGAACTTCAATATAAGTAATAGTTAAAATAATAGTTCAAATTTATTCTAAAAAAATAACAGAAAATGCTGGATCGGGCAACATAAAGGCTGAGAACCAGATTCATTGCTAAGACATATAATGAACCTCCAGTAAAACGTTCTACTGATACAAATGGGACGAAATTGGAATTATAGATTATTGAGATGATCCGCTTTACAATAGGTGAAGGGAAAAATTAGTACAAAAATTCATCAGTTGGTGGCGTTGTGATATATATATATATATATATAAAACCCTTTATTATGATTTTTAATTGTTAAATAAAGTAAAATTAAAATTGCTCAAAATGTCCTCTTTTATTTTCAACTATATGCTCAAATCGGAGAACCATATTTTCTGTAGACGACCGGAGTGAGTCTGTCGGAATGTTAAGAATACGGCATCGGCTGTCGTCCTTCAGTTCTGGTACTCACGATGGCCTTTGACGCTAAATATCACCCTACAACCAAAAGTATAAAGGGGTGATGTCCGGCTAGCAAGGATGTCAAGCTATTGGGAAATGACAGCTGATAATTCTTGCTTCTGTAAAATGCTGCATTAACTACCGCTTTACATGACGATCGATATAAGGTGGTGCATTCTTGCATGGAAATGTCCTGACGGTATCGACGGTATAGAAGAGTTGGGATAACAAAATACTTCAGCATTTACTGGTACCGTTGTCCTGTGATGGAACAGGTTTACAATCCATTTGAAGTTATCTCTTCATAGAAATATAGTCTAATGTTAAATGTAGCTATAAAAACACACCATGCTGTCATGTTTTCAGGATGTAGGAGTTGTTCCTGGATAAAGTGAGGGTTTTCATTTACTCAAATTCGACATATGTGGTTGTCAACCTGCCCACTTTGGCAAAAGTGGGTCACATTACTCTACAGAAGGCTCCATTGCCAAGTTGTGTCAATTACCTTTCGAGCAAAGAACTGAAGTGCAAAAGTTTTACAGACCTTTTAAGTCCTTGTCTTGCAACAAATGCGCAGACTTGATTTTGTATGGATAAAAATGTAAAATTTGCCGTACGAATATTTTGTAGAGTTGAATTCTGCATATCCAGAAAATAGGAAACAACTGTCTAAATCACGCTATTTTGCAGAAAGGGAATGCTAGTTTCGACGAGCGCGGGCACAATATTTTCGTCCCTGGAAGACTTGATTTTTTTTGTCTTCCACTTGAAAGAATGCCAAGTTATCAAGTTTTTTCAAATCTTCGCATCATCTTGGGTAGGGGACATAGTGATATTGGACCTCTTCGTATCTCCTTCATACGACGAAATTACTTTAAAGCTGTAACGGAGTTTTGTTGATTCTGGTAGAAAAATTTTACCAGCAGCACTTTTTCTTGCAACATAGGAATCCGCCTTCTTTTTATCGAAAGCAAAAGGGTATTATGTATGCACTGTAACGCAATTTCTATTTCACATTTTCAATAGATGCAAATAAATACCTCTAGTGTTGCAGCGCCTTCTATTTGTGAATTTCTGTACTAAATTTTTTAATTAATTAATGTAAGGCACATCATCTGAACAATATGCAGTTCAAATTTTATCTTATTTGGACCAAAAGAACGCATTTTAGAGCTCTCTAAAGTGGATAACTTACTTATCGCTAACTTTGGACTTTTCAAAAAAGTTGTAAATCTATTCTGTTGTTGTTGTTACTTATGGCATTTGCCGTGGGCAAGCTTCCGCTGATACGATCAACAGATTTTAAGCTAAAAAATGCGTCTCTCTGTTTTACAAGTAGCGCCATCTAGGGCCAAGAGTACGACTTAGATACACACACGTCATAACCCTTTTTAGGGGGCGGACTACATTCATGCGAATTCATTCATACATCTCAGATCGTAATTTAGACCTGGAACAGAGAACGATCACCTCTGACCCAGTACCCCCAGTGATATTACTCTTGATATGGAGGACTTTGCAACCACGAACAGATTTAACGAGCGCCAATCACCACACACTCGGGTAATCTTTTTGGCCGAGGAGCTTCGAACCCGTAACCTAAGGAGTACGAGCCCAGCGCTCTACCAACCAGGCCATCTCGGCCCAATTCTTTTTTATTAATAGAAAATTTATTATTCCTCAATTTTCCTCAACTGTACTATTTACTTTAAAAATAAATAAAATTCAATAATATTAGTACAATAAAATCATGTTAGTTTATAAGGAATTATTATTGCTTGATATTAACTAATTGCTTCTTTCAATCAATATTGATTTTTTAGGAATGCATGTAACTTTCTGAAATAAAATTTTTCAACATAAATATCGCTTTATCCACATTTTTTTCTAAATGTCTCCCTTTCATTCCCAATTTGGACATTTTTTTATTTCCAAAAAATGAAATAATGTCAGCTGTCTGAGATAATAAAATAAGAATAATTAAGCGACCACAGTTTTTGACTATAAATTTTCGTAACTTCCAAATTATCAGATAGAATTATTTCTTTTCTTTCCTTTCAATAAATGTTTGAAATAATTTTCGAAATTAAGGGAATTCTAATCATGTAAGCATACCTTTTTATCAACTTTCTAGGTCAGAAGTATGAATATTAAATTGAATAATAGAATGAACTCGTATGTATTAATGAAATGAGTGAAGCCTTATAATTGGAGAAAAATATGTAAAATGTTGCTAATTTGATTGTTATATGTCATGTTTCCTACTGTTGCCATGGGCTCGAAGTTTATTCTATTGTGCTAATTGTATTATTATTGTGCTGGTTGAACAGTCTGTAGAATTTATCAGCAAGAGGAAAATGGCCAAGTATAGCTTTCTGTAATATTATAATATATGAAATATTTTATTTCAAATCGTATTTACATATAAGCACAATATTAGTAATAATGAGATATCTGTAAAATAAAGAAATAATCAATAATTTTAAATATAATATAGAGAATTATTTTAAATTACATTTTTATTTTTAAATGTATTAATTACATTTTTAGATTACTGATAAAATAATTCATTATTAATCTGTCCTAGTACAGAGGGCATAGAACAAGTAAATGTATATAAAAACAAAATTATAAAAATATATAAAAGATTTATATATGTTGCTTAGGTGTATCACTTGTCCAAAATATCTAGTAGGCAAATCTTTGACACAAAAGGGCGCTGATCTCAGAAGATGGTAAGAGATAAGGTATTTCCTGTCTCCACTTTCATGACTTTTAAATTAATATTGACTTCTTTTTATTTAATTGGGATTAAACATCCTATTCTTTCCAATACTCTCAAAGGGCTTACGTCAGAAGAAAACCTTCGAAATGCACTGCTATTAAATTTTTCGCTTTTATAGTATTTGAGATTTTTATCTTTATGATATTGATTGACTTATTTTTTCTGGCGACTGAAAAAGACTTAGAAAATATTTTAGCCAAATTTTTTGTTGAAATATTAAATATTATGTTGTATTCTACGTTATATACAAAACGGCGAAATATATTCTGTTTGACAAAATATTTAAATGATACATGCAAATTGTTTCCAGATCTAAATTTGAGGAAGGAAAAGTTTCTACATGCGATATATATATCATTATCTGGAATTATTATAATATTTTGGACTCTCTCATTCTGGTTTATTATCAAAGAGATAAGGCGTAAGACATACTTCTTGAAGAATACCATCGTAAACGAATCAGCCTCGTACTGTATTTATATTTCTTTTTCTTTAATAGAAACTGCGTTCAAGCTCATTGTCAGAATTACGATTAGCCTATTCGTTATCTATTACATTTCTATCTGTAGAATCATTCGAATTCTTTTTCATGGGATTCTCTCTCAGTATCGGGAAGACATTTCTCCTCAAGATTTTTACGCTTTGCTAAAAAAACACGAAAGAATTTTGAAAGCAATGAATGACATAGATGATTATTTCAGCTTTCCAACATTTATTACTATTCTAATTACAATGGGAACTCTGTTTCGTGTGGGGTACAAGTTGGCTTTCTCCGTAAAAATGGCTTACAGAATTTACGTCTCATTTCCATGTTCAATTATTCTTTATATATCTTATCAACTGGCCCTCATGATATCAGGAACTCTTACTAAGATGGTAAATAAAACCATACGATTAATTCGAAATGAAAGGAATACCTTTTATGGTGATCAAATAATGAATCAAAATTTAAAATATCTCTATGCACGAGAAAATAATCTTACTTTATGGAAGATATATTTGCTGAATAGATCCTTAATAATCTCAAGTTTCGCTGTGTTAATGACTTATGGAATTTTACTTGGCTCTTTAGGAAAATAGATATTAATCACTTCGTTTCAAAATGCACTCAAAAATTTTCCGAAAAGAGAATTTGTGATAAATGAATATGGGTAACCGAATGGTTTGCTCAATCATGAAACATATTTGTTTCTATGCTCTTTCAATTTGAATATTCTTAACTCATCAGAAAGATTTAATAAAAAATGATTTATATTGTTCGTAGCGTTTGTAGTTTATAAATGGAATTAGCGTTTATAATGTAGAAGTGTAATTGAAATATTCATTTGTTAATCAATATTCCAGTAACTAATGGAATATTGATTTTATTTTTTAAAAGAAAGGTTTATCAATCATCATGCTACATAATATAAGGTTCTTTACCGTTGCCATGGGTAATGAAAGTGCTACATTTCAAATCAAATCGCAAGAAATTCATTTCTATTACTTTTTAAATCTAATTATCCGCTATAAATTAATCTTCTCCAGCACAGCTAACATTTTACGGCATGACTTTATATTTTTGATTGAACAAACTCAGAGATGAACAGCTTAAAGAAATTTAAAACACCTTCTGTCACTCCCGAGTTCAATTTCTTAGTCTTTTCTTTTTATATTGTTGGAATTAAATTGACGAATTTTTCTAATACCCGAAGAGAAATTAATTCAAAAAGATGTAAAAGAGTTTTTATGAAAGAATACATGAAGCATTTTACTGTTAGACTTCCTTCTTTTATAGTATTTCTGATTTTTATTTTTAAAATATGGAACGAAATAGGTTTCATAATGATAGCAATAGATTTTAGAGTCACATTACCAAAATGTCTCGAAGAAATATTACATATGGCATTATATTTATCAGTATACAAGAAACGTTTAATTATTCTACGGACAACAAAACATCTAAATGATATATACAAATTACTGCCCAAGCAAGATTTGAGAAGAGGAAAGCTCTTGTTTATGCTATATTTTTTCTTCGCACAATTCACCATTGGACTTTGGAATCTCGCCTATTGCTTTAGTGGACGACAGACCAAACTTCATAAAGTCTTGACCTACAACACTAAAGAAGTATCATCGTTTCATAATATTATTTTTAACTCCATCGTTTTAGAAACATTATTTTATCTCATAGTAAGAGTTACAGCTTGTATTTTTGTAACCTATTATATTTTGGTCTGCAGATTTATTGTTGTCTTTTTCATCCAATTGCAAACTCAGCTTCGGAAGGATACTTTTCCACAAGCTTTTCACGTTAACTTAAAAATACACGAAATGATTTTAAAAGCGATAAGCAATATGGATGACAATTTTTGCTTTCCTGCATTTGTTACAGTTGTATGCACAATGATAAGTTTATTTCGTGCCGGTTATAAGTTGGTATTTATCAGAGATAGATCCGTTGAGATATATGTTCTTTTACCTGCTTTCATACTTCTGGTATCATATCAACTTTCAATGATGACGTTCGGATCAATAACAAATGAAATGGTAAAGAAAACTGAAAAAATTGTTCGGAATGTTGGAAATTTCATTTATAAGGATCACCTGAAAGATTACAGTTTAGAATATTTTCATACTCACGAAAGTAGTCTTACTCTATGGAAGATATATTTATTGAAGAGATCCCTTATAATTTCAAGCTTTGCTGTGCTCATAACATATGGAATTTTGTTAGGAACCTTAGGAAAATAGATCTTCGTTAGAAACAATTTAAGGAGTCAAATACAATAACTCTGCATTTAAAAAAACTATAAATGTATTAAAATTGAAATTTATAAACGCATTTGAAAATATTCACATTAATAAAGTACATGTTAAAATTGATGAAATTATAAATTTAAAATTTAAAATAATGAAAATATGATTGTCCTTTAAAGAATGTAACTTATTTTCATATTTTATTCTTATTGCTGAATTTAAAAGATTTTTTTTCAATGCAATTTCATTGCAAAACCATTGTAGAATTTCTCAAGTTTTGAGGTATCTCAGGGTTAAAAGTCCATGGACAATTTGAGTGTTAGGTTGAACTTTACTACATGAACAACAAAAAAAGGGTCAACTATCTTAGAGAAAATGATGAGAAGATACTGCAGCAGCTTGCCAAATTGTATCAGTTAAATAATCCCTCTTGTTGGAAAGGAAACGACCTTTTTCTTATTTTTCTAAGAAATCATGCTTATTTTAATTACGATGAATTTTCGCTTCAATCATCAAACATCTCGGAATGTAATGATTGAATAGTATTTGTAGCGCCCTATTGAACCGAAAAAGGTTTTATTGCCCTTTTTATAGAATACGATGAATCTTAGCTTCAGTCATCAAACACTTTGGATATTTGATGATTGAATAGTGATTGTAATGCACTATTGAACCTAAGAGGAGTTTTAATGATTTTCTTTATAATAAAATGAATCTTCATTTCATTCCTTAATCATTTTCGATAATTTTCCCTTTTTTTCGAATTTTTTTATATTCAAATTATTTGAATAAAAATAAATGTTCTTTTTCAAAAACAATGACTGTTTGCCCTTTTAATGCGTTTTTAAAATTTAAGTTAAATAAAATTTATTAGATATAGAATTTTTAAAAGTTATAGGATAGCGATCCAATTACCTTTACTGGTTATACTGGCATAAACCATGGTGTTCTGAAAAATTTTAAATGCGAAAATTAAAAATACTAATAGGAACAAAAATTTTAAAAAAAAGATTACTGATGGCACAAGCTGGTGGGTGCTTTTCATTTTTTTCCAACATTCATTCCAACAAAAATCTTTACAACCGTAATTTGAATTAGAAGCGATTGTATAGCTATCATGTACCTTTTTATATGTTTTCATTGCCAAAATTGAAATGTTGTTTATATATTTATAAGTATTAAAAATTTAGATTCTCCTGCATCACACAAAATAGGGAATTTTATTCCAAAATAACTTTTTTCAAAACATTCGTCGGAACGGTATCCTTCTTTTGAAAGTCTTTTTATTTAATCTTTTATAATTACTTAATCGAATGATGTATTATATTATTTGAATTTGTAGATTTGTTTTTGAAACCACATCTGCTTTCTATAAATATACTCTAAATGATAAATAATTCTAAGTCGTTTATATCATTTCATCGTTTATATTAGTTATGACTTGATTTTTTTAAAGAAAACATTTCTTAATAAATCAAAAGCTAACATTACTGAAATAAATAATATTGGACTTAGTGGTCAAATGTGTTTTTTAAAATGAATCATAAATACATCCAGTGCAAAGAGTAAGAATTATGATTAATTGTATATATACTTTAATGCTCTTTTAAATTTATGCCTAATATTGAAATAAAAGAATGTTTATTACAAAACCATATGGAATATAATTTAAGCAGAGATTTATTGGCATTGTTAGAAACTGACATTAGAAAAACTGATTTCAAATTGTAATATTGTCATAAAATTAGTTCACACTGCAATCAGTCCATACTGTCCCTATATATATTTATATGTGTTATTCAAATTTTCAATCATTAATAAAATACTTTTTTTTCATCTACTCAATTTAAAATACATTTTTAAACTTTAAGTGGATGACACTCGATGCTAATATAAAATATTACTTTATTAACTAAATTTAATTAATTTTAATACTTCAAATAGAGTATTAACAGTTTGCAATGAAAACTGAAGCAGAAGCTCAATCAGTAAAATGTAAAAGATTTCAGTATTTTTAACGTGAAAGGGAAGAATGCGAATTCAATTCTTGCAAAAATCAATAATTTTTTGATAAATTATTTTATATTAATTGTAATTATTTAATAAAACGTTAATGAAATAAGATTTTTCTTTGTTGATGTAATTAGGAATTGACTTAAATTTTATTTATTTTTCATTTAAAGGTATATTTAAAATATTGAAAGCATCGAAAAATAAATAAAGTCTGCTGGTGAAATATCAGCTAACTGTTAGATATAAATTTCATGTTGATGATTAATTAAAAAAATATTTTCTATGAATTTTACAATGCATGCCATTCGTTTAAATACATTTATCACTCGAATGTTAATGACATTTTGTATAATCTATTTTCCATGCAAAGCAATAATAAAATATTGGAAACTCATTTGACAGTTTCTAAAGAATTGAATTTCAATTTCAGAAAACATTTTCATAAAACTCTTTTCAAATATGTCGCTTAATAAAATCATTTATCACTGTTATTAACACATAAAAGTTAATTTTTGAAAGAATCAACCAAAATGAATCCCTTCAATCATCTTAAAGAAATTGGGTTTTATGCTAATTTTAAGAAAAGCTGTTACGAGCAATAAATCAAAAGCTTTTATTAAAAGTAGTTTAAATCTGACTCTGGAAAAGTAATACAATTTATAATTGATGTTCCATGAAATGTCAATTTGTTTATTATGACTCGTGACTCACTAATGATTTTACTCTAAAATAATTTAAGGAATATAAAAAAAGAATTTTACAATTGAACGTTTCTATCTTCTGATTTATATTTCTAATTTTTAAATAGTAGATTCTAATTTTTAAATAGTATTGATTATTTAACTCTTCAAAAATTTTACTTTTAGTTTACATAAAATTATTAATGAATGTTTTATTACTTTTCAATATGAAAAAGTTTTTGTAATAGTTTGGTAAACTGGAGTCCTTGTATTGGCACGAAGATTTATAAATATTACGATGCATGATAATAAGCCATGTTCCATAAAAATATAGTTAAAATATTCTAAATCCTACTACAATTTAATTACTGCCTACTCTATTAAATTCTGAATTACAATTGATAAATGTATGCTGGCAACTCAAAATTCATTTCATCATTGACGAAAGATGAAAATGTTATTTTGTTTATTGATACAATATTAAAATCGATGTTTATACATTGATTTAACATAAATTTGTCAAATGACAGGAAAATACTATCATGATGAATTATGTATAAAATGATGTAATGATGTGTAAGTTAGAATATAAAATGAATTAGCGATCAAATTATGTTCAGCTTCTTGAAAATTTTCTTCTTAGTTTGTGTTGAATATTCTTATTTGTATATTTAGTTCTAAGAATCAAAAATCGTCAACAAGATAAATGGAAATCGCATGAAAAATAAAAAAGTATTTTAAGAAAGCGGGCGGAACTGAAGAAAAATTGAAACAATGATAATAAAAAAAGCCTGTTTTATCTTGAAAATTAGCATAGCAACAACAAAAAAAAATGCACAAGTTCAAAAACCAGACTCATACACACGCAATAAATAAATAAATAAATAAAATTTCGGAACATTCGTAGTTGAAAGAATATAAATGGATTGTTGCGTTGCTTCATATTTTCGGCATGAAACATAAAGCTTCTTTCACCTCCTTCAAAACTATGATTCTCCGAAAACTTCAAAAATTACGAAGACTCTCAAGATCTCTTTCTCCTTACAAAACTCTTGCATTTTATCTTCCAACAAAACTCCGCCTCTCATTTCACATTGGTGCACTTGAGTTTCCTATTACCCAATAATTGTTTAGGAAAACCCCTAATGGTTTCCAGTTGATAGTGGGAATGTTCGTTAATGATCCATCCTTATAATTGACCCTCCACAATGAATAAAAGAAGGATTTACATCCGAAGGATTTGTCACTCTTCTCTTTTTAAGATACCATTTATTTCCTTGGAACAACGAAAAACGCAAGTGTGGCTCTTTATCTGGAGCCGGTAAATGGCAAAATGATCTCCCTTGGGGAAAGAATCTCCCATCTGGCAGTCTGGAGACATTTAACAATGCGAGGGCGTTACATAGTTGAGGACCCAGCTGTTCGGAAATGCCAATTATCAAGTGCCAATTCAAGTTCGGAAATGCCAATTATCAAAACAGGGTGCGTTAAAATGGTCAAACATCTGTCTTAGGGCAAGGGAGCTGAATCTTTACACTTGTGAATAGTTATATTGAAAATAACATGGTTATATTCTAAATTATATTATATGTACACCGACATAATGATAAGGAAGAATGAAGATATGAATAATTATCTTAAAAATCAGAATTTCAAGGAAATAAGAAATAGTAAGCATTCCATATAAATTCAGGACTTTTGTTAATGGAAAGTAATAAAGTTAGATAAGTACAGACAAAATGAAGAATTTAATAGCCCTTCTGGAAGTCAAAATTTTATTTAATGAAATAGGAAATGAGAAGAACAGAATACTTATTCAAAACTTTTTTTGTGTTAAAAGTGATTAATTATTTTTCAGATTTATCATTTAATTGATTATTATGAATTAAATTTAGAAGAAAAAGTATTTAAATTAAAAAAATATAAATTTGAGAAGCTTTTAAACTTTTATGAAATATTTATTTTTAACGCATTTTTTTTGCTTTTCAAGTTATTTATATCGTTTTTTATTTGTTGGGAGCCAAAAGTTAGAAGGAAATTCAAAATCATACTTTTTGTTGAAATTTTTATGAATAATTTTGAAATCAAACCTAAAAATTTTTTATTTTGATATTAAAAAAAATTGGATAGCTCATCCTTAAATACCTTGTAATTTTTACAGGGTATATATTTAAAAGTGTACACCCCCACCCCCACACCGTTTATTGTTTGTCTTTTATCAATTGTCAATTTAAAAATAATGTCACATTAAAGAAGCATATGAAATGATTTGTTTGCAAATTTCATTGTGTTCAAAATAAATACTAATAACTGTACTATGCTTATTACCTTTGAACATGTGCAAGGAATAAATTGTAGAAAGACTTATCACAGTCAGATGAAAGCACAGAAGGGTATAAAGTACGAACAAACTAAAACTCATTTTTTAGATATTAGATTACAACGAATATTGAAAAGAACATAGAAATATAGAAAAAAATAAGAATACAAAAATTTCTTTAAGATGTTTTAGAAAATTATAAAAAATAAGAAAAAGGCAATTTTATGGAATTAAAATTGGTATCATTGAAAGGCTTATATTGTGCAAAATATTTCAAAGTAGTATAAACTTATTTTTTGTGCAGTACTTTGCTATTGAGGAAGCACATTACATTTCAATCAATTCTTTAAAAAAGGATCTAATTTAAACAAAAACTATCTATCTTGGTGAACACCAAATACCAAAAATTTATTCACCTGTTCTAAATTTGATATATGTAAGTCTAGGGTGGGTCTATTTTATTGAGTAAATTTGATATTCAAAATTCGCGGCAGTATAAGAACGAAGATAATTTAATTTTCTATAGTGTAAGAACGTTATAATGCTAAAAAAAATAAACTTCAAAAGCGATAGAAAAAATGAGTTCCTTTTTTCGTATTGACCTTCATCATTTTGTTTTCGACTTCCGTGTAGTATCTGTTTTGTTATCTTATATCTTGAGGACGAACGCTGATTACGTCATCATTCCTCTTAACAGAATTCTTTTTTTATCTTTCCATCACTTTACTGTGACAGCTGCGGTCCAGTCTCCCCTTTGGTTACTTAACGGAAAGAATGTTTGGATTGGAGCTAGTTTTTGGCTCTTTGACTATCAGTTTTCTAATCGGACTCTTCACTGTTGTCCTTTTGTATTGGTAAGCTTTTTTTGTAATATTTATTCCACATCAGACTATGGAGAATTCTTTTTTTTGTTCCAGAATTAAATCTTAATTTTCTCCTTTTTTGTTTTAATGGACTTTTGTTGTTGTTGTTTCTTATGGCACTTGCCATGGACAAACTCGATGAGGCAGTCAGCGATTTAAGCCCAATCAGCGTCTTTTGTTTTGGTAGTTGTGCCAATTAGGAGCAAGAGTGCGAGTTTTGCTATTCGCTCATCACATTCGCTTGCACAGAATCTCTTTACTGGGGGCACATTCACACACCTGACTGATAGAACACAAAAGAACAAGCATGCCTGAATCAGAATTCGAACCCGGGTTTACCAGATAGATCATTGAGAAGACGCGCTATCCCTATGCCAGGACTAAAATATTCTCTATTTTGAATTTAAAAAATTTATGCTATTAGTAATAATTTTAAATTTAAACAACAGACACATGTTAGCAATTTAAGAATAAAAACCACCTCGAGTATCTTGAGGTTGATGTGATCTTCCCAAAGTTTTCCGCATACTCCCAAATAAAGGAATGATCCCAGAAATCACCTTTCATGCCATTGACTTTCAAAAATATAGAAATGTCGTCCTTTGGATTGAATTTAGCATTTTTGCTGAGACTATCCTCTTGTCTTTGGCGAGTTATTTGGCAATTAATCTTTGGTTTGTGGTTAGTAACATTCGAAAATCAAATTTTTGTTTTAGACTCGTTTTTCCCATCCTATAGGAACAAAAATTTGACACACTGTATTTGTAGTCACAAAATACCATATCAATTTTGATAAATTTAGTCCTTGAATTTTGAAATATCGCGTTTTCATACTTCAGAGTGTACAGAACGAAAAACTGTCAACTTTTGTTGATTTTGGCTTATAATTTAACATGTGTCTACTCTGTAGTGCTACATTTGTGTGCTGAATCTTATCTATATCTATTAGTTTTGTATATCGCGCTAACTTATATTCGAAAAACCTGTCAGATTTTCTATAAATAGAATGTGCTCAAAAATTGAAAGCTTTGCTCGAAATCTGCAAATTTGGTGTAAAGATTATATGCCAAATTTCTTCTGTCTAGCAAAAAGCAATTTTTGAGTTATTTTTGTTACTGACACAGATATTTTCCAAAAGTTTTTTTCGAATTCAGGAAAGCCTAAAACACAAAGATTCTTCAAAACTTCCAATTCTTTGATGATTACCATACTTTTTTGTATTACGTACAAGAAAAGTGAAAAGTTCATAGAAAGAATCATAATAATAATCGTTGGAAAAAAATCAAACAACATTTTTTTGTATATAAGGGGTAGAATTAAATAATTACGCTTCTGCCGTGTTTGGAAAAGCAGTCATTTGACTAATTAAAATAATGAACACCATTAAAAAGCCCTCATTTGTCAGTTGACTAGCCAATTCTCAAAATACAGTCTTAATAATGTTGCAAAGCACTGGCTATTATCCGACAACAGATCTGAAAACCTTGCAAAAGAATTAGAATCTACGGAGGATGGGATAGTGGATAAGTTGAAAGTAATGAAATATTCAGCTCCGGGAAGGAAGCCTCAAAGAGCTGAAAAAAATACCTGCTATTTTTTATATGTTTATATGTGGTACCATATTATGTACCATTAGCTAAATGTTCGAAGAAATAATTTTGAGACTAAAACTGTCATTTCTTGTTTCCAATCACAGTTTACACAGTTCAAAAATGTTATCAGAAATAAGATAAATGCTTAACCTTATGATAAATTTTGTTTATAAATTTATATGTTTTAGTATTCGAAAATCGAAAGTTAATTATTTTATATAACTAAAAAAAGTATAATATTGATACACTTGCATCATTTATGGTTCTAATACATACAAAAATCCATTTTAATCTGATATTGTTTGCGAAAAATGCTGACTATTGAAAAAAATATATGAGCAAAAGGAATAAATTTATGGCCCTAGAAACATCTTTTTTTTCTATTTCATTAAAAATATAAAAATATCGAGATTTAGTTGCAAATATTTATGTTCATTTCATTATTTAAATTAATTAACGCAATTTGTTTTCTTAAGACAATTTATTAAATTACTTATTTCAAGAAAAAATTGCCTCAATTTCACACTTTGAGCAAAACCTTATTTTAGATACTTTGTAACCACCAAGCTGAATTGTATTCGATTAAATCGTTGATTATCTAAACAAAAACAATTTAATAATATTTGGGAGGATAAATTCTTTTGTATAATTTCTTTTATTTTATACAATGAAGAAATTTTAATAAAAAAATCTTCCTTGTAAGATTATGTCGAACTGAGATAAATAGTAGGTATAAACTAATTTAATTATTGAAAACATTTAACATAGTATTATGGGACCTTGTATCAGAATTAATCTTGTGCGACCTGTGAATTTATTAAAATGAAATATATTCTATAAAACACAGATAATTATGAAAGTGGAAGGTATTGCTTGAAATTAATGAGAATTAAAATACATTCACTGGCCAAATTATTATAACCACCTGGCTCTTTTAAGCAGACTGGTCATAAATTCATATTTTCCCCTAGACAGAATGCATGAGAATTGAAGTATTTTGTTACTTTCGAAGAAATAGACAAACACATGTAATTTAACTGAGATTGAAAGCGGATGATTGAAGCAACGGAACTAGTATCTCCAAAAACTGCACTTCTGAAGTGTTTGAGAGTAGCAGCTATTAATTTTTACTGAGAGATGGTTATTAAGCAGAGAATCCGATTTCAACGTCAGGTTTGTGGTCGTCACAGGCTACTAAATGCTCAGCCGGAAGGGAGGCTTGCTGAAATTGTCCTGTTTATCACAAAAATATAGTACTTCAAAATGCGGGTAATCTTAATCAAACAACAACTACAGGGATCTTTGATCGAAATATTCGTTAGACATTGCACTATATATGCGTTGGAGTTTCCGATCCGTTCGAAATATTCAACTAATTGCCTTAACAGACTTCTCCAGTTCGCAAAGGAAAGCAAAAATTAGGCACCAGATGGCTGGAAAAAGGTCATATGGTCCTATGAATCGCGTTTTCAATTAAATTGTGCAGATGCAGTGTGCGTATATAGAGAAAACAACCCTACATCTTGATTCTAGTTGCATTGACAAAACATCTCAAGCTGGTGAAGGCAATAAGATTTAGAAAATATTTTCTTGGCACTGTAAGGTCTTTTGATTACTGTGGAACAATATCCGAACGTCCAAAGGAATATAATTTTTATTACAAATCAAATAATCCTGTTATAATAATGGTATAACCTGCTGAGGATGGATACATCCAGCAAAACTATGCATCTTAATCCTTCATTGTCAGCATATGTTTCAAATAGCATGACTTCGTCAGCATATGATTCAAACATAATAACAACTTCCAAAGCATATATAATGTAATGTGTAATGAACAATTCATTCAGATATCTACTAAGACCTGCACAATTCCCATATCGCAACCGGATTGGGAGAATGAGGGATCAGATCAAATGACGCATAAGGCATTTGGATCTGATACCATCATTTCTGAAGGAAAAGGCGTTCTGGCATAAGGTTAGCGGGTCTTCCTTGTGCTCTGGGTATCGCGGGTTCGAGTCTTGGTTCGGACATGGATGTTCTGTGTTCTATCTGTAAGGTGAGTGAATGCGCCCCTTCTCCTTGTAAAAGGGGCTGTGCAAGCCAATGTGATGAGTGAGTAGCAGTCGTACTCTTGGCCCTAGTTGGCGCTACTTCAAACAAGAGACAATCATTTCAGTTTAAAATCGCTGGTGCTAGTTTTCATTCAGTTTAAAATAATTGATTACAAGATCTTGTCCATGACAAGTGACATTAGAAACAACAACAACTTCTGAAGGAATTGAGAAATGCAGTTCTTTGGATATGGTCCCACAATTATTTTCATACCATCTATTAATATCTCATCGAAAAGATTCCTCTGTCGGAAAGATTCCATGTTGTATGAAGTGGGAAAATTTTACGGCAATCGAGACACTCAGTGTAGTTAATATAAGTTTTTGTACTTGTAAATAAAAAAAAATTATAATAAGAAAATATTGTTATTTAAAGACATTTCTGATTGAAAAAAAATTCTAACATCAATTAATTCTGATTACGTCCTTTTAAATTTGCGTATTTTATTTTCAGGTATACCACCAGGAATCATGATTACTGGGAAAAGAAAAATATTCCGTATGTGAAACCTTTGCCATTACTAGGATCAGTATGGGAGACGATGAGGAGAGTAAGTCTTAAATATGCTTAATGTTTAGATCAGTCTTAAGTTGTTTTTAAGATAACCATGCTTTGCCAAAAAAATTGAATTATCACCTCTCTTGCTTGTCTTGTGCCCATATTTAATCCACTAAACATGTCAATAGGTAACAAGACTTTTAATAAAAATTCGTCAGCTTAATTTTTATTATACCGATTATACTTCTGAACCAATCAAATTTAGAAAAAATTGTATTATATAAAAAAAATCATGAAAAATTTAATCTTTAGATGTATGTTCGACGCAAGACTTGAAGATATGCTTAGAATAATATCAATTTTCTATTCGAAATATTTCATTTTTTCCGTAAATCTAGAATTGGCATGTGTAACCATTTTCAAATGAAGGCTATTGTCATGATTTAAAAAAAACTCGAAACTGGTATCTGGAACTGTTTTCTTTTGGGGAATGCTTATCTCTGCGAGTTATTGCTTTTACTTATGAAAGAAAATATGTTTCAATCAATCATGAAAATAATCAACGAGCACAAGATACCCTCAAACGTTGGATAAATGATGTCAAGTACTGGGAAAAAAGCCTTATCTTTAGCATTGTTCAAATCAATTTTTAGCTAACCACTTTTTTAGACCAGTTGGATCGCTGTAAATATTGTTTGTTAGTTTCAATTGAATCGCATGCATAATTTAATGTTCATGACTCCTTCAAGAAAATATTCTGAAGTATCAAACTGTGTCAGGCATCATTGATGAATTTTAATTCAATAATCTTGTATATGTTTGGTTCAATCTGTAAATGAGCCATCGTCATAGAATAGAATTTCATGAAATCACATTGTTATCCCGAATATACTTTCAAGAAAAACTATCGTCTAGTTATCGAAATAAGGAAGAAATTTAACTTCATTATTTCTCATGAAAGGTACACAAAAATTAAACAAAATGCTTCTTTCAGAGCTTATAGCAAGGAAAGAAAACAACTTGATTAAATATTTGATTATAAACAAAAAACTGATATCAGTAGTTGGTTATAATTTGAATAAATTCAATTGTATGATATTTTTTTAAATTTAAAATGAAACATCATCTAATAACGGAAAAAAAAATCCTCGAAGGCTTCGGGGCCACATTGACTCGTGCCTACTTTAATAAATAATTTGAATATGAATGTGGAACGCTATGTATGCAGCTTTAAAAATGATTCTTTGATTTTTCTTTTTACGGTACTCACTTCAGGGCCATGAAATAAATGACAGCTTCAAACAATATCTTATCAAAAGCGGAATAATATCAAAGCATTTTTTTTATCTATAATAATATCGCACTTTTTAGAAGTGATAATGTTTATACTCCTGTCACTATGAATTCTTTCATGCATAGAAAGTTGGAAGAAAAATATAATACCTCATAACAATTTAGCCAATAATATTTTAAATAATTTTTCCTATTGAACAATTTTATTTTTGTATTAATTGATAGAAATAAGACCATTTTAGCTCTAGTAATCTCATATTTTTTCGAAAGTTATACTAGATCTTATATGTTTTTTCCGGTAACTTTTTTAGAGCTTGATTTCAGTGACTGCATTTTTAGAGTAATAATTTTTATTAAAATGGCGTGATTTTTTAACTAAATTATGTAATAATTAATTGGCATCAAGGCATTAATTGGCATCATCGCTGGTTGCATGTTTTCAAAATGCCACCTGCGTAAAGAGGTGAAGCTGATGAACTCTAGGGAATGGTCTCCTGGAAACTTTCTCTCATATTCTCTAGTAAAAGTAGTGCTTTATTAATCGCATGCCATTGATGAATAGCAGTTACACAGGATGCAATTATGTATAACACAGTATTAGACCATTTTTATTTGAATATTAATTTCTTGAAAGCGGATCGATTCTTCAGCAACTAAATTGAACGTCAAATTTATATACTTTTAACTTGTGTTTTTAAGTCTAAAATAAGCAATTTTTGTGAGTCCTAATATTTTATACTTGCTGATTTCTTAAAGGTTGATTTCTCAATTTTTCCAGGGGGAAGTTGGAGTCAGGATTTTCTAAATGAAGTCAGAATATATTCTAAATTGAACATATTAAAATGCTATGATTGTTCCCTTGCGATATTCTATAAAGCAATTCCTTTGCCGAAAAAAATTTATAACGACACTACTTTCAAATAATTGGAATTGGATAGTAAAAGAAATTTTTTGGCAACATATAGTAGATTCTTACCTTATCAAATGGATTTATTGCTATGATCAGAAGCACGAAGAAACTTTTCAAATTATTACAGAGTGTTGGTGATTAGTTTGAATTTTTCTGGAAGTAAATTGCTAGTATACAGATTATTAAAAAACAAACAAACAGAGGAAGTGGTTTCCCGAAAACTTTCTCACATATTCTCTAGTAAATTTGCCATGCCAAAGAACGCTTTAAATGGTATTGACGTAAAATAGTTACGAAATATTAAATTTGGTATTAACTTTTAAACATCCACTTTTGAATACAGCACTTTTTACTGTCGATAGCTGTCTTTGGCAATCAATCTCTGGCATGCCTTAAAGAGTACAAAAATCGAATTTGTGTTTTAGACAAATTTTTCTTAACCGATTTAAACAAAAATTTAACAGAAAACGGCACTTGTAGCCAAAAAACTCCATGCCAAATTTGATATATTTAAATCATTGCGTTTACAAGGTTCTAAAAATACAGACTAGGAAACAATTCATTTGAATTTGACTTAACATTTGACAGGTGTCCCTCTGGTGCTGTTCTTGTCATCTGACCAAGGTTCGAAATTACGAAATCCATCCCAAAATAGATGTGTTGTTTTACAATGGGACGTTAATATAACTAAATTAAGCAAAATTAAACCAATTTTTCTCTCCAGATCGAAGCATTTTTGAGTTATTTTTGCCATAGATAGCCAGACAGGTGGACATTTATCAAAAAGTGTGTTTTTATCAGAGCGGTCAAAAACGTGGAGATATGTAAAAATCTCAAGTTCATATTACTTTGAAGATTTATCTTTTTCTTCTTACAGCCTCTTCATGAAGTCGAATATGATCGTTACATGAAACTAGGACCTGTCTATGGGTATGTGACACAATAGTTACTTTAAATACTTTCGGATGATTTGAAAATACAATGGCACAATGATTCTTACAATATTTAAAATGAAAGTTTTCATTTTCAGTCTCTATGAAGGAAATAACGCACATATATCCATCGGTGATCCCGTTTTACTGAAGGACATAATGGTCAAGGATTTCAGCTCTTTCACTGGAAGAAGGGTAAGATTTTTTTTGCAAAGTATGACACATCATCTTGTATTTCAGAAATCTTGTAATAAATAACATCATTTTTAAGTTATTGTAGTTAAATATTTAACTGCGAAACACTACCCCAATATATTTTGAAACCATAAAAAAAAGCGTTTCTCATAAAGTATGGTTTAATTTTGGATAGGGAAATGATTTGTTGCCGATCTTTAATGAATTTTAGGTCGAAGGAGTATTAAATTGAGAAAAATCGTCTACCAGAAGTGCTGAGAAATTCTTTGAATAGCTGTTTGGCTATTATACTTACAGAAAAGTTTAAAAATACTAAATGATTGTTTGTAGAAAAATTCCATTCTCTTGCATGTAGGAAAATTAAATTCCTACACGTATTAAAAAAAAGAGAAATTAAACTATAAACCTCAGGACGTCCAACAAAATGAAACAAAATAAGAAAAATACCGGAATAAAATAGGATCCCTTCTATCAAAGAAAATATTATTAAAATTTTGATCAGTTAGAAGCATATATTAATAGCTCCCACTAATAGCTATAATGATTGAAATAAAAGAACATCAGTAAGTAACACTGATAATACACTCTTGTCCAAAAATTAAGGATAATTCAGAGTAACGCTGAAATCGAAGTCTGAAATACATATATCACCCGTAAAATGACTGCACAAATCTTCAAAAATCATATCCAAATTGCAGGAAGCCACCAGATGACAATATAGTACTCCAAAGTGTAAGAGATTGATGTATAAGGAATACAGACAAAGAAGTAAAGTTATTCGCGAGCACTTTATAAACTTTCAGTACAATAACCGCATAGTTATAGCACAAACGACGCATTTGGATGATTTTTTAAGTGGTAGAATTATCGGCCGTCTGGAATTGGAGGTACCCAGATGGAATCTCGCAGAATGTAATTCCCAGGCTTTGGCAATAATTCCCAGATGACAGCAATGCGATCAGGCGTTACAGTATAGGTCACCCCTGAGTTACAACACCGAATGAGGACCGGTATTTGGCAGTTACTGCCAAAAGAAACAGACGGAGCACAGCATCAGACCTGTCTCGGTAGCTCTCTTCACCCACTGATACGACATTTCAAAGTAGACCGTGTACAAACGCTTAGAGTAGATTAGTTTATTATAACGTTTATTTTGAGGCAGCTACATTTAAAACTATGTTAAAATTGGTGGTCTGCTACACAGAAAATATTTACTTATGTTTTTTTCATTTCTTTTTCTTTTTCCGTTTTTGTATTTCATTTTATGCTATCTGCTGTCTATTTTTATGTATATTCATATGATCATTCCAATAAATCGATTTTTAATAATGTACAGTAATTATTCCCACAAAATGGAATTTGTTATTTTGATCATAATACAGTACGTATATCGGCTCTTTTTCTTTTCAGATATTCAATACTGGAGACAAAATAGTGGACAATATGCTTTCCGTTATTCGAGGAGAGGACTGGAAACGTGTGCGATCCATTGTCACGCCTACATTCACCACCGGAAAGATAAAAAGGGTGCGTAGTATTGAAATTTATTTCTAGAGTCTTGTAAATTTTTTTGAGAAGTTAACAGTTTTCATAGTTTTGCGGAGAAGTGGCACTTTAATAATATTTTGGAGGCTATATTATTTTTCTCTCTCTCACAACACCAAATGACGCTGTCGGATACTTTTAGTCCTATTTTGTATGTTTGCAGGGAATAAAGATATCAAAAAATTATAGCTTATTGTCAGAGAACCATACATAAGTAGATATAATTCCGTACATTGAAAAGTTTTTTAAATTCATCTTTAGAATAATGGAACTGCTGGTTTTGCAGATAGCCAAACAACAGTAATCAGTCTTTTGTGAAACATTTCGCAATGTTTGAAATGACGTAAAATCTGCTGATTGAAATCACTATACCTGCACAGTCATGATTATCCCATTCCATGCGCTGTTACTATTTATCGTGATTAAGTTTGAAAAATTTTTTTTCAATTGTGGACGTTTGGCGATTCAGAAATTTCAAATAGGACCAGTCACTAACTGACTATTAATTGCAAATAGCATCAATAAAAGACGTCCCAAAGCATTTATAGAAAGAGTGCGCATTGTTAACCGATTTCTATTCCTCTAGGTGGTGTAGTTGAACGTCGTCTCCTATTTGTTAGAAGTAAGCCTTCCTTAATTTATGTGGCAGGTAACAGAACGTATGAATGGCAGGCGCCCAATTTACTCCTAAAGTAAAATTACTGAACTTAGGGAATATAGTTCCAAATACTTTTAAGAATAAATAATTGCAAAAACATTCTGAAAATTCATGAGCCATTGGACCATAAAAAGTCTAACATTATCATTACCTTTTTTATTACTGAGAAGAGAGAAAACCGTTTAGGATCTCAAAGAGATTCGTGGATTTGGTGATTAATATATCTTTCTCGTTCCAATGGTTTCCTAAATTTCTTCGAATTGATTTCAGTCAACCAACTGGAGTTGAATTGCATCATATTTTAGACAAAGATCTTTGTTTCGTTTTCAACGAACATTCACAAAAGCAGGTATCTTTAATAATTTTGATGTTTGTTGAATTACAATTTTAATTTGAAGCACTCTCTTTGACATTAACATGCCTTGTTTTTTTAGATGTTGGGAATTTTCAAGGAATGCACTGGAACATTGATGGATAATTTGAATACTCTGGTAAAAGAGGGAAAACCAGTTGACTTAAAAAGGTTAGCTACATTATTGTATATCAAAGTATAAATTAAAATATGAAAATGATCGTTCTTGGTATGATTTTTAAACATCTTTATTATAGTTTAGTCCCCCAGTCCCACGCGCTCCGGGAGTAACGCACCAAAAGGTTAGGGCGATTTTTCCAGCTAAGCCTAATTTTTTCTACTTTTAAATAACTTTCTTTGGCATATTACGCACTGACATTTTGAATTTTCGCCATTCGCCTCTACATATAATTTTCAAAAAGAACGTCCAGTTAATCGTAAAGGATTGTCAACTTGTTTCATGAACTTTAATTTCATCCTTAGAAATATAATTTTTTTTAAAAAGTAATTCTTCTTCAACTAGTTCTGAACTAGTTATGTAGATAACCATTGTTTCCAGAAAACTCTAGGTATGGCTGTTCTCTACTGTATCTTTTTGCCAATTATGCGTATTTAAATCCTCCGAACTATTATCTCCATAATCAACTATTTCAATGTCATCTAAATAGTCAGATTCCCCAATGTTTATATTCGAAAAATAACTTTCCTCAGTTTCATTATCTGATTCATTTATCAATTTAAAAATCTCACTCGCACTTAAATATTTTTCTCTTTTCGCCAAAGTTATTCATCTAAAACTGACCCAGAATATAAAAAAAAAGTCTTATCTAAGAAATACTAAATGCAAGCGATAAATCTACACCCACATAAAGCAGCAAGTAATCTTTTATCTATCGTTGTCAAAACATAAATATAAACCTTGAGCTGAGTCAGTCAAGGTCCTTTCCTTTGCAGAGAGCTGAAAAATGTATCTGTTTAAACTATATTTAAATACCCGGATCAAATAAAACAAACTCGGAAACTTCAAATGATTACATTGAAGGTCAATGTTCTGTCAAACGTTATTCGAAAATTTAACGGAATTCTACTGCCATCTAGTACCATTTAAAAATTAAAATAAAACGTTCCAGATAGAAATCACACATACGCAATCATGAAATCCTGGAACAGGAAAGGCTAATGACATATGACAGATTTTTTTGTAATTTTCGAATGAAACAGGGCATTATTAATTTTTTTAAAGAATAATGCGATTAAAATGAAAATTTTTTAAAAGTTTAGTTTACAAACAAGCTTATCGGTGAGCATTGATACAAAATAATCTACGATTACAAATTTGTTCTATTTTGTATTTTAGTAATATTTTATAACTTAATTTCCTTGCAGGATATATGGTACGTTCGCTATGGATGTTATAGCCAGTTCCGCCTTTTCCACCAAAATCGATTCCCACAATGATCCGGAAAACAAATTCGTCCAGATGGCCAAAACCGTCTTCAACCAAGAACTTGGTTTCAAGCTCATACTCTTTCGTAAGTTCTTTACATAACTCATCCTGTTATCGCTTATATTAGTTTTACAATAACTTTAAGACAGTAGTTTTAAATTTTAAAGATTTAGCCGATTTTTATCCTTTATACCGCCTTTGTGTTATCTGTGCTTGAGAATCAACTATTTTTAATCAGTGTATCAATTTGTAATAAACGTTCTTTTATTATGAAAAAAAAATGCTATACTATATTTAATTTTGGAATAATCAACGTATGACAGCAAGGCAATATCAATTGCTTCACAGAATAAAATCGTTTCATCTTTTGATATTTTTAGCTTTAATATCAAGGACTCTAGCATATACCTTTATATAGCGGAAAGGAATGTATAGTATACTGAATTTTCTCATCTCATTTCCCGCACTGAAATACGTATTCCTTTCTGCTGATGAAAGGTATACGTGTTTCAGTGCGAGAAAATGAGATCACTACTTGATTTAACTAGACAGAATGTTTATTAACATTATAAATTACAATATGTCTCTACTTGACTTCAGAGAGTGTGCTTCTCTGTTAAGACATCTATGATCTAGAGAGCTGTTCAGTTTTACGCAATTGAACTTTGCTTTAGTCATTTGGAATTCGAGGACAGCCTATGATGAATATTTCATAGATTGTAAATACTGTTGGGATGGATACTCCATTACCACAATATATTTTACGATATTCCCACGATAATGCACGATGTAGTGAATGCAGGAAAATGTCTGAAGAATCGTAACACTGTTGTTCGGCATTTGTGCTTACAGGAAATGTATCATGACTGTTGACTGCAATTGAAAATCATGCAATTGATAACTATGGAAACCAGATGTTTCTGAATCGGCACATGAATTTGTGGGGGATATGGAACATTTATGAGGCTGCAAGGTAGCCAAAGGTGACATAGATACCTGCCTCGGTCTATTTATTACAATATGCAAGCACAAGCACACAAATTACAGCCATGAATTTTCAAGCTATGTGTAGCACATATGACAAAGAAATCATTTGTATTGATTTTTTCCCCGCTGAATTTTTGAAGAATATCCAAATGAAATTTTTTTCCTGGAAGTAATTTAATACTTTTAGATGTTCATGAATTCCCGAACTCAGCGGATGATATTCCCGGTTGTACATTCTTATGACTTATTTTTGTACTTTTTATGATTTTTCACCTTTTTAAAAATATTTTATACTCAAAAACTTCTTATGCAAGCAATTTTCAGAGTATATTTCTCTTATTTTACTTACAGTTTCTTACATCAAACAAATAAAGCCTTTTCGGAAATTTTAGTAATTGTCCATTGGTCTTCTAAACTACTTCAATAAGACGTATTTATTTTTTAAAAACTAATTCATTCAAAACTTATTGGGAAAGTGTCATATTTTTCTTTAAATCCATACCTTGTATCTCAGAGTTCGACTTCCACCTTTACGAATGTCTGTTTCTTCTTTTCAGTTGTGGCTCCCAAATTGATAAAATTGCTAGGAGTCGGGGTTTTCGCTACAGAAGCTTCTGCTTTTTTCAAAGACATGACGCTCCAGATTATTGAAGAGAGAAAGAGAACAGGACAAGTAACTATAATACATCTTTTCTGATATTGCCTATCAGAAAATAATCTCATAATTTCAAACGGACTCATTAAATACAAATTTTTTAAAAAAATCGAATACAAAGTTTGTAAAATTCAAACAAATTTTGGTTTAGATTTTTAAAATCTACAATGTTGAATGAAATTGGTTTTTCAGATCTGATTACTTTGTTGGAAATTGGTTTTCAGATCCCTTTCAGATCTGATTACTGGTTCGCTTAACATCACATCACAACTTCAACTATTTATTCGACAATTGATGAAAATTTTGGATATCATATTTAGTTGATACTAGTTATCTTGAATATATTTTAATAATTTTTGGCTTCTGACAAGTGAGTGAGGGTATTTACGGCAGAAGAGCTCGATTTCACCATGCTTTGTTTATCTTATTTTTGAATTTGTTGCGAAGATATTTAAAACACACATTTCTATTGCTCCTTATTCAAGGTGGCCATAAAATAACTTTCCTTCTTTTGCTGTATCTTCAGTTAAAACGAATGAATAAAACGAAACCACATTTCACATAAAGATTAAGGAAAATATGAAAAGATGAATTTCGCAGTAAAAAGAATTCGTACCAAAAGTTGCCGATTTTGGAATTACTGGCGCTGGGGGAGGACAGTTACGAATTCTTGAAAATTACTAAAAATAATCTTTTATTCATAACATTAGGGTTCCTGGACGGCGTGTAAAATTTTCAGTATGCTGTCCTTTCCTGTGTACAGCGTATTGTATTCTGTGTATGACTTTTTTTTACTACTGCGTGTAAACTAGATATTCATAATAGTTTGTCTTAAGTTCTCTTTCAAGACATGCCTATTTGAGAAGTCACCAACATACACTACAGATTCAGGTAACCCCACAACCAAAATTCACATATTGTGATGTCCAGAAAAAGTCTGAAAATATTGACTGATAATTCTTTTAGACTGAAATGCTGTCTCAAAAGTCTTTTCTTTGAGTGATGAATATGTGGCCATGCTCCATCATGCATAAAATATTTTGTGCAAGCATTTTCTTTGCAGGAATTGTGGAATAATACGTTTTCAGCATTTGCCCATATCTTTAGCTATAAGTGATGCGAGCGATAAGACATTTTGAGTGAGATTTCTCAAAAAATATTATTTAAATCTAAAATTAGCCGTAAAACCGCTTCACACGGTCATTTATACAGGTATGATTGTAATTTCACGAGCGCTGAGAATACTGATAGTCTCTGGCAGTCACAGTGGGCCAAACAAATCCTGTCGATACTTCTACGTTCAGTGGCGGGGGTGGTGGTGGTCGGCTGTACACAAGAAGTACTAGCAGTCGAATATCTCTGTGAAAACACCTGTTAACTTCAACGTCTAGTCCCTTTTTTCGTCCTCTGCTGGCTATAAGTTCTAACGAATAAACAGTTGAATTTTTAATCATTGCTCTCGGCGCTACAGCAAACATTGGGATTTTGACTCAAGTTATAAAGAATTCGAAATTTATTAAGAGAACCGTGACATTACATTGTCTATTATACAGTGGGACAAACAATTGAGGATACACCTTACTTTTACTTGATAAATCCAACTTTCAATCGAAATAACACATTAACTAGAAGTCCAAACGTGTTTTTATTTTCACACGTAACAAAAGGGTTAATTTACAGTAAGAATAACGAAAATTAACAAAAAATATCTAAAATTAAAAATTTCTCAAGTATTTGAAATAAACATAGGCAGATTTTTACCTAAAAAAATGAGGATACACCAATGAAATTTGTGTGACATATCGCATACAAAGACGGTGTCAATATTTGATTGCATGTTCTTTGGCTTTCATAATGTCCACCACACGTCTTGGTACCGATTAGACCAATTTTTGGTGGTATGTGGAGATATTTTATCCCATTCTTCTTGTAACACTTGCTTTAAATGGGCTTTGTTTCTAATTTGGTGTTTTTGGACCGCTGTTTCGAGTGTGGTCCACAAATTTTCTATGCCATTGATGTCAGGGGACTGTGGTAATGTGTTCAATTGCTGTTTACAATGAAAAAGACACCACAATTTGCAATTACGTGCCGTATGTTTGGGGTCGTTATCTTGCTGGAAAATAAAATTTCCATCTAAACCCAATTTTTTGCACTTTCTTTAAGATTGTTGTTGAGTATATCTATATAAAGCTTATAATCCTTTATGCCATCCATAAAAACTAAATTTCCAACCCCATTTGAAGCCATACAATCCCTAACCCTGACGGAGTCACCACCATATTTAACTATTGGAAGTAAAGTTTTTGGATCCAAAGCGGTGTTCGGCTTTCTCCAAACGGCGTGACGGCCATCACTTCCAAAAATGTTGAATTTACTTTCGTCACTAAATATAACTTTCTTCCAAAAGTTATCTGTATTCAATTGATGATTTTTTACCAACTCCAAACACTTTTTCTGATTTTGTAAGCTTATGAAAGGTTTCTTTCTAGCTACTCGACTGCTATATCGAGCATGTCTAATCACATTTCTCACAGTTTCAGCACTTACACTTCTGCCCATTATTCGAGAAGCTTCTGCAGGTAGTTTGACTGCACTTAGTTTAGGATCAATCCTGTTATCTTTCAAAATTTTTCCTTTTGGCTATATCACTGAGAATACTTTTCCTTCCTCTTCCTCTTTTATTTTCAATTAATCCATCGCTTTTAAATCTTCCAATGATTTTCTGGACACACGAGTGGCTTCTACCAACAATTTCAGCTATTTCACGATAAGATTTTTCATTCTTAAATAAACTTAATATAAATTTTCATACATCAATACTGGTCTCTCTCCGAGAACCCATTTTCCATTTAAAATTGCGACTTTAAATTCACATAACCAGCTTTAAAAGACACTCGAAAATGTTTAAGATTAAATTGGCCAAACTTAGGCGTTTATAATAACGAGCAGAAATTTTTTGGGGGGTAGTTAAACAAAAATTTTATTGGTGTATCCTCAATTTTTTGAGGTACAGATCTGCCTATGTTTATTTCAAATACTTGTGAAATTTTTAATTTTAGATATTTTTTTTTGTTTATTTTCGTTATTTTTACTGTAAATTAACCCTTTTGTTACGTGTGAAAATAAAAACACGTTTGGACTTCTAATTAATGTGTTATTTCGATTGAAAGTAGGATTTATCAAGTAAAAGTAAGGTGTATCCTCAATTGTTTGTCCCACTGTAGAGCAGTTTTATCAATTCAGCACTCTTAGATAATGTAGAATTTATGTTAAGCCCACACAAATAATCAATCACGAACACTAGTAAAGAACACATCATAAGCTAGGAATATGATGCTAACAGATTAGGTGCTAACAGATTAACAGATTAATAGATTGCTAACAGATTATTTGCTCTTCACTTTTTATAAGTTATTTTAAATAATCCATTTGGATATGCAATTTTCTTGTTCATACGTGATAGCAGCAGCCAATATTTCCCTTGTTCGCAACTTGTGGTACTAATTTTTTTATTTTTATTTTTTGTGGATTTCATCTTTTTATGCCTTCCATAGTATATTTAAGAAAAATGGTCTCATTTCTTTCATTCGTTTTAGTTGTAGATATTGCCAAAAAGGAAAAAGTTATTTTATGGACACCATGTATTTCGCATATCGGTGAAACAAAAATAAGAGAGAAAGTTATTTTAATCTATCCTTTTATTAAATCGAAACCTTTTCAATGAGAATTTAATGATTTCTGATTTTTTGCCTTTTTATTCCCAGAAGCGAAACGATTTTCTCCAACTCCTGATGGATACGGCGAAAGAAATATCTGACGAGCAGAAAGGTGAATCAGCGGAGAAAGACAAGGGGGACATTGCATCGAACTACGAATTGACAGACGTCGAACAGCAGATATTCAAAACGGTGACATCCAAAAGTAAATTTTTTTTGTAGATAACATTGAAGCCTTGTAATCTCTGTAAATTGTTCGATATGTGATAAAAAATTGCACAGATAACACTTCAAGATAAATCATTAACATAATGATCTTGTGATATTTATATTTTTTATTGGAATTTCAAAATACAGAGCATATTACGCGTTTTTAGAGTGATTTCGATTAAGAATTTAAAAAAGAACTGTTTTTAAAATAAAAAAATTCTGGTAACAGCCTATTATTTAAAATCAGAAATATTGTCTTATATATTTCAGTTTATCCTTCTACCTAAATTTTACATATAAACGAGCTGTAAATTAAAATACACGTTTTCGCTCATTTCGGAAAAGAAATAATCGTTTTCTATAATTCAAAATGTTATTAAATGCCTGGTATTAAAATTTCTAACTGCAAAATAAACATGATTTTTAATTGGAAAGGGTAAAAACCGTCACGGTTACTTCTACGTGGTAACAAATAAGCCTCCAACGAACATGGGAAAAAGGTAAGAACAGTTTCAATTACTTATGTACAAAATAATAAAACAAGAAGAGCTGAAAAAACAGAATGTACAACAGTTTGTGTCTTGGCAAGTGCGATCCAGTTCGTAGAATCTTCTAAAAAACATTTAATCGGTGATAAATGGAAATGCATTGTAACCTTGATGAAACACGTGTTTATCTCAATGACTGATATAAAAATGGCCCCATTTACTACAGAAATCGAAGAAGAGGGGGGGGGGGGCTGGAATATAACAATACTGATTCTCTCAGTTTTAGTAAGGTTTTTAAAAATAATTTCTTTTTTTTCATTAGTTTACTAATTTATTTTAATTACGAGGCATATTCGGAAAGTAAGTACCGTTTTTTAATAAATAGAACAAAACATTTTTTTTCAAACAAATTTTATTATTACATGAAAGACCAAACCTTAAACTATTTTTCTACGTAGTTTCCACCAATGTTCAAACACTTGTCGTAGCGAGTGACGAGTTTTCCTATGCCTTCCTCGTAGAAACTTGCCGCCAACGATGGTAAACACGACTAATTTGTCAACAACAATTTCGTACAACACAGTACGTGAAATTTGTGGAAATTCGTCTGAAAGTATCGTTATTGTGAATCGTCTGTTCTCTTTGATTTTTTCATCAACTTTCCGTATCAGATCGTCATTGACAAGAGAACGCCGACCACTCCGAGCCTCATCGTGAACATTTTTTCGACCTTCATTAAACATTCTAACCCACTTCCGCACCATTCCATCACTCATCGCGTTTTCACCATACACTTCTTTAATTTCACGGTAAATTTCAGCCGGTTTCACATTTTTTGCGTTTAAAAAACGGATAACAGAACGAATCTCACAGTCGGCGGGATCAGTAATTGTCTTAAACATTTTAAACAAGCACAGCGAACTGGAAACACAACCTACAGCGTCCAAAATGGCGTCAGTTGAGAGTCAGTGAACAAGGAAGACTAGTGCACATGCGCAAAACGCCGATCGCAGTGCTGCAGCGGCAGTATAATGAAACGGTACTTACTTTCCGAATATGCCTCGTATTTTCTTGTATACATGCACACACATGCGTTCTCTTTTATTACTTAATAGTATAAATTACTCAAAAACTCTATTTTGGTAATCAGTATTTAATTAAACTGCATATATTTTGTGAGTTTGAAATTAATACTGGTTCCTTTATTTAAAATCCTCTAATATGAGTTCATTGGCCGCTTTGGCCTTGTGGTGAAGTCTCGACTAGGAAGCTGTATGATTGCGGGATCGTGACCCGATTCCACCAAAGACCTGTCTTGTAAGGGGGTCTGTTACATGTTAAATATGTCAGGGCCAAATGTCCTCCCTCTAATGTTGTGTGGTAAAGATAGGGGGATGTCAACTTGAATGTTATCCTCTTCATCTGACCGTGGTTCAAAAGTAGGAGGTCAGTCCCAAATAGCAACTAGTGGTGCTTTACAACGGGACATTGATATAACTAAACTAATATGAGTTTATATCGCCTTGTTAACATCCTTGCAGTAAAGTTAAAAATAAAAATTCTTTTTCAGATCTCTCGTTGGACGAATTAGTAGCCCAGAGCGTCATCTTCTTCGTGGCTGGCTATGATACAACGGCTTCCACCCTCTCATTCGCCACCTACCTCCTCGCTTTGAATCAAGATATTCAAGATAGGTTGAGGGAAGAAGTGGACGCAGAACTAGAAGAAAATAATGCAAGTTCCTGTTTCTTTTGCTCCTGAGTACTATTAAGGAGGAAAAATAAGATATTTTAAATAGTTCTTAGATTCCATTTTAGGCATTTCGGTATATTACAATTATAAAAATATCGATAATTTTTCAGACTCTGGTTAAGTATGCATTGTTCTAAGAACGTGAAAAAAGCAATCATCTCCTTAAATATTGCAGCTATTGGTGTACATACATCAACAAATTTTCATTAAATAAGGTGGATAGATGTATGAGATACTTTTCTCTTTTATGGAGATTGATAATAAAAAGTTATACTACCATATTGGAAAAGTATCAGTTTGTAAAACTTTAACTTATTTTCATATATACACAGAGTTCTCACATTTATATCGACAAAATTTGCAGAAATATTAAAAAGTAAATTTAATATTATAGATCATATTATCGTATTTCATGATGGTATTTGAATGGGTTTTTCATTGTATATTTCCGTGCTAATGAGTGTGTGTGTGTAATGCAAACATAATTTAATTTTGTATATGCATGGCCGAAAAGAAGAAACTTTTCAAATTTTAATTTCGATTTCATTCATCCCGTGAGGCGTAATTTATGTATGCAAGAAGCAGTTACCAAAAAGACAGATACATAATCAAATTGAACTGGGTTTTTTTGAGTTTCTGATAAGGACTTGACACTTGTCGACTTAGTGAATCCATCGAAGTTATTAAATAAAGTCACTATTAAAGGTGTAGGAAAACTTTTTTTTCCTTTTTCATTTTACAATAAAATTTATTAGCCCCTTCTTAACATAAACCAAAAGAGATAAAATAGGTTTTAGAAAATATATTTATTTACTGCTGAGAAGAATCAGTTGAAGATTTAAAACTATATTTAAAATATAAAAATGATGTCAATTGCAAATATCTGTGTTGTTTTGGCACATCTTCAAGAAAAGAAGAGTTACATAAAATTTATAAAATTGTGAATCCTGAAGAAGATCCGTAATAACAATAGATTTTCCCAAAATCTGGAAAAGCGCAAACAATGCAGAAAGATTAAAAAGTAGTAAGGCTGTTCCATGTATCAGAAGCTATCCACAGGCAAAGAATAGTAATATTTCATCCAGAATATATTCCACATTTATTTTATTATGCCAATACCTTTTCACAAGTGTGTTATTTATCAAATTTAAAAACATCTTTTTGTTTCAAATTTTGTCCTTTTCAATAATATCCTTAAAAAGTGTGTTGATTTTTTAAAGGGTGAACTCAGTTATGAAGCTATACAACGGATGAAGTATCTCGATAATGTTATATCCGAAACTTTGCGGTACTATGCAATCGTTGTAAGGTAAAGTTTTTCTTTTCCTTTTGAATTCTCCTGTTTTATCACCGCATTTCTAACGAATAACATTTTTCTATTTATTAAGAATATTTTTCTTTGAATGTTAACTGTGATTTGTATATTTTATTATTTTGATGGTATTATGTTATGTATCAGATTAATGCCTATTTCCAAGCTTTTTTTGTTATAATAATTTTTTTTGCTGTTTACGTATCAGTCAAAAAATATGTAAGGGATATTGTGATTGCTTACTTTTAGCACATATCTTAAGAGTTAGAGTAATATTTCGAATGATGACTATGCTGTATATATACAAAATCGTTAGTGCCTGAAATTTTGTATTTACGGAAGATCAAATTACCACTTATTTTTGTAGAGTTATTATTAGCACTTTCTATGTATCAAAGATTTATTTCCTGAATTCTTTCTATCAATAAATTCTGAATGAAATGAAAAAGGACCATGTTCTCAATTCTTACTTTTCTAAGATCAAATAGAAATAAATAAAAAGTACCATTCCAATTTCTTTTACAGATTAGAGCGGTACGCGGACACAGATTATAAATTGGGCGACACTGGAATCACCATTGAGAAGGGCACGGTCATTTCCATTCCAGTATATGCCATGCACAGAGATCCTAAACTTTGGCCAGATCCCGAGAAATTTGATCCAAACAGGTATGCAAAGTACTGAACTACGATATACCCTGGTAACAGAAATTTGCCTTTATAGAAGGCAAGTTACTTTGAAAAACGTATTTTTTATCACATGAGAACATGATGTTGTTTTGGTTAAGGCCTTATCACACGGCTAAATACAATCTTCATTTTTGTGGACAGTTTTCGATTTATCTTTGCAGGCAACCAGTAAAACAAGCTTTCTAAGCCAGTTTGAAAATGTAGATAATAGTGACGGAATATCGTTTGCAAACGAAATTAAACCAATAGGAATTGACTTACTTGTTATTATTATTATCAGATTTACGCCCGAAGAGAGAGCCAAGAGAGATCCTTATGCCTATTTGCCTTTCGGTGCTGGACCCAGGAACTGCGTTGGAATGAGATTCGCCCTCGTGGAGATTAAAGTTTGTCTGGCCTACGTCATCGCGAATTTCAAGATTGTCAGAAGTCCACAGACAAAGGTACGATTGACAACAGAAAAAGTGTTTTTTATGTTATTGAATACCAATATAGCTATAAAATTGCGATTTTTAAATCACATTTGTTTGTTTTGACATTTTTCATAGGTCCCATTGGAATTTAATTTGGGTCAGCAAGGACTTTTGCAACCGAAAGAAGTTGTAGTAGGAATGGAAGTCAGAAAAGATAGTCCTCTGCTGAAGTGGAAATAATATTTCTCAGAATAAATTCATTAGAAATTCCAAACATTCTTTCTGGAAATTATCTCAATCTCTCAGAAGTAACTACCTCAGAAAGTATAGCTTGCTTTCCTTGTATCTTATTATTTTTGATTATGCTGCACGGATTTTTATCTACCGTTGTTTGTTATATGACTAATTTTCGCTTATCTATGAATTTCTTAATTTTATATTCTATTTTTTTTATAAACTTTGGTATTTTTGTTGAAAGTTTGTTGTGATTTTATCACAATATAGCAGATTGTAAATAAAATTTCTACAATAAATAAATAATTCTTCTCTTTTCTGTTTTGAATAATTCACAAAATTATCGTATCCACTTTTTTCATGCTTTGAAGAAAACTACACGAGTTCTTAAGTTTCAAACTGTAGTTTTCAGAGCGTCTTAAATTCTTAAAATTAAAACAATACTCCAACCATTTTAGAATTCCTTCGGCTTGTTTATTGTTTCAACTTCACAGTATATATTACAAACCGTTGCCAGATTCGAAAAGGTTTACAATTGATCCTCAGCTATTATACAAAAAATAAATGAAATAATATTTAAAAAAATACATTTATCAAAGAAAAAATCGTTTGCTTTCCTCCTTTTAATAATATTTTAACGGAAATAAAAATAATAGAAGTTATAAAATGTCTGAAAAGGAATCGTCTGCTTAATGTCTATTGACAGATTTACATTATGACATTTACCGAACATCACTCATATTGCATAACACTTTTCTAGTTGATAATGTTATTTAAATAGAAATGAATAATTTATTAATTTTAATCGATTAAAATCATTGAAATAAATAACTTTAAACATATGTAATTTCAAAACAGTTTTACAATAATGAACTTGTTTCTACTAACGATTTAAGCTATGTAATGTTAAGAGATATCTTTAAGTTGCTCAGCCATAAATATTTCATTTTTAAAATATAAAATATAAAGAACGAAAAATTCTAAATTTCTTAATAATCTAAATATTCATCTTAAAGTAGAGTAAACATTATCGTGTGATATTTAATGAGATATTTACCAATCAAGCTAATATACTAAATTTTTAACGCATTTAGCTTTAGCACTAATATGAAATTGGCTGTTAAAGAAGTTCCAGTTTGTCTAAGAATGGGTGATATGAAAGTAGATTCACTTCATGATATAATTCCTCTTGAAAAGGAATTGAGTATTCTTCATTTACGTTATCATTCACTTTATTTAAAGCAAGATAATGCTACATGGAGCTGCCACTTCAATTTTTTTAACTATGCAATATTAGACATAAGTGCAGTTAGATGCTAAAAAAATTTTAGCCTCAAAAATAAACTTTTTTTCTCTTTGATTCATCATTAATCTATATGCTCTTTCAGGGGAATTGGTGTATATTACATTATTATAAGATTGAAATTATTTAATAAGATTGTTGATTTCAAGAAGAAAACTTATATTTGTCACTTACATTTCAAGTATAAACAAATCGATTCTGTTAGAATTTGCATCCTATTATTCAAATCTTAAATAAAAAATTGTGAGAACAAGTGAAATTATTTGTAACGATTTATGAGATAATGAATTTATCAATAATGAATTATTTAGAGTAGTTGCTTGAAATTAATTGAGTCAATTTGTTATATGCTGAAATAAGAACATCGTCTCATCTAATTACTCAAAACATTTCACTGTTAGCGCTAGCTTCATAAGCCAGATAACATCTACAATACCGAAGTCGACTTTTGGTGCAGTGGCTATGCTATTCGGCTACTAGCCCTAGTGTCTCGGGCTCGTATCGCGACCTTTCATTCGGTACATTGGTGACCTTGACAACGCAGCCTCTCGCAGCAGTAGTGGCGCCATCTACCCACAGCAAAAGTCGTCAAATTTACTTGACGCAAAGTAAGCAAGCACACAAAGTCGCTTACCTCACTTCCCACAAGCAAAAAAAAGAAAAGAACAAGGCTGTCAGAAACACTTGACGCAAGCAAGCAGCAACTCGCCATAACGCTTGGATCTATAAAAAATCGTTCATCCCTCAGCCGATTCACTGGTGGGGGAGTACTGTGGCGCTAGCTTCATACGCCAGATAACATCTACGATACCGAAGTACACTTTTTGGCATAGTGATTATGTTATCTGACTTATGAAGCTAGCGTCACAGTACTCCCCCACCAGTAAAAGAGCACATATTTATATTCCTATATTAAGATGTTCATTTAAGCTAATCTCTGTTCTATTTTAGAAAGTGCTCAGATAGACAATTTTTCATAATGAATTTTTTTGGATATATTTAAGGATATTTTAGGAAGCAATCATTTCAAATTTTGGTTATTGTTATAAATCGATTTAAATATTATAACACATCCAAAGTGTGAAGTTTCATATTCTCTTGTTTTAAACGGAAAAAAAACCTAACTTGCTCATACGGTTATTTGGAAATATTACTGCTATACGATTACGAAATTTGCACCAGACCTTAACGCCGCAAAGCATTAGACCAGTCAAAATTAGACCAGAACAGAAAATTCTCTTGAACTATTACAAAACCAGAGCGAGATATAATGTTAAAGAACAAAATTAAAGGA
This sequence comes from Argiope argentata, assembly GCA_026289955.1. Classification (NCBI taxonomy): domain Eukaryota; kingdom Metazoa; phylum Arthropoda; class Arachnida; order Araneae; family Araneidae; genus Argiope; species Argiope argentata. The sequence continues at coordinate 2,817,639 of JAOUZG010017314.1, forward strand.
TCACTTGTAACGCCATTCAAAGAGATTTTTTTTATCATGTGAGAGCATGATGTTGTTTGGGTTAGGAGGTTTTTGAATAATTGACGGCAATGAATAATAGAAGCTCGAAATCGCATACTTGATCGCGTAGGCTATAAATAAAACATAAATGGCAATATTCATGAACATATTTTAATCGCATATATTTGTTTGCCTGCTTTTACCGGTATTGCTTTATTATTATGAATTAAAGCTGTAGCGTTTTTAAAAGTTTGACTTGCTTTTACTAGTATTGCTTTTTTATACTGGTTTATACTACTTAATGACATAAATTAATTAATAACAATTAATGATTTAAAAACAATAATGCTCTCACATGATAACTTGAAATTTGCGATCGTAGGTATCATTTTTTTTTTGAATCATCCTTTTCTTGCTGAAACCAAACATATGTTTTCTTTTTCTTTAAAAATGTTTCGTTTCATCAATTTTTTTTGAATCATTCAGAATATTAATCATATATGCATTACAGAATAATTTCTTATAATTTATGTAAAATCTCAAAAAGTTATTTAATAAAAATTTATTTGATTCTTAATAATTCCTTATTTATTTTTTAAAAATATTAACCACCATAAAACAAATTTCTCAAATGCCTTCCATCTGAGATCAAGTTGTATAAACATTCAAATTTATTTTTAAAAATGTCAATAAAAATAAGCACATAAATTTTGAATATATTCAGGGTATGCGTACATTTTGTCAAACCAAGACAAAACCAAATTATCTTCCTATCAGCCCATTGCCTTGACCTCAGTTTTTTCAAAGTCTTTGAACGCATCCTTACTCAACATATTACTTACTATCTAATTTGTAACAAAAAAAAAACCCCTTCACAACAGCTTACATGGGTAAGCCTTCAGAAATAACCAAACTGCAATTTACAATATTCAGACAAAAATCACAGACGCTCATGAGCAGAAGAAATATTTCGTATTTGATATCAAAAGTGCATATGATTCTGTTCATATTGACAGCCTTATATTTAAATGTTTACAACTTGGTATAACAGGCAACATGGAAAAGTGGTTGAACAACTTCTTTCATTCCAGAAATTTCCAGATTCGATGGAGACGTTACCTTTCTGGTAACAAAACACTGAATAAAGGGTTACTTCAGGGCAATGTTCTATCATCTTCTGCTCGTTATCTTTATGCACGACTTCCATGAAACCATAAAGGAAGGGGTTGAATGTACTATCTTTGATGATGATATCCTTGCCTTTTATAGTCCTAACTCCTGGAAAATTATTATCAAAAAAATTCAGAATACAATGGAAAGCATATGCAGTTGGTGCAATTATTGGAAACTTGAAATTACTCCAGAAAAAAGTGCAATAGCTGAATAGTCCAAGAAAAAAAATTGCAGTTTATCCACACATTTATTTTGAGGGACACCTTTTAAAATGGAAAGAAAAGATTAAACTTCTTGGTATTCCTTTTTCTAAAAAGAATCAAAACTAAGTAATCGTCAAAAATCTTAGAAATCACGCACTTAAAAAGATAAATAGACTCAAGATATTCTCATAAAAACCATGGTATTAGAATTTGAGATATTGATATCACAAATAATGGCATTTTCTATTATGTACCGATTTTCCGAGACTCAATTTAAAGCATGCAATACTATTCAAACTATAGCCCTGAGAAATGCTTTGGGTCTCTGAAAATGGACTCCGAATGTTGTTGTACTGAAGATTGCTTTTCAGGAAATTCTTTCTGAAAAAATAAAACGACTTGCTTCCCAATTTTTTATTAAGAAAATTTCAAATGGTTTACAAACCAAAAACTACCAAAATCAAAAGTCCATTTCTCCTATTTTCAAGAACTTAAACGCCTCTACCAACCAAATTATCATCTTGCCTGAAAATCCAACGATTAATTCTAACCACTTTGAAGTTTTTCTTATGGTTTTTAAATTTCAAAATAAAAATTTACCTTTGATTGAAATTAATAGCTGTTTTAATAAATGCAATAGGAATTTCTCTCTTAGTCATTTTATTATTGCTACTGATGCATCCAAAACGCCCCAGCGTGCATCAATTGCTGGGTTTTCTACTATCCAAAAAATAACATTTCAAGTTACCGTCCAGTTAATTACATTTTTATTGCAGAAAGTTTAGCCATTGCTGAACCACTAAATGCCCTCATTGCTCTTGGAAAAGATTGTTTGATTCTTAAAGATAGCTACTCTGCTCTCATATCATTGAAGAATATTTTTCTCCAGTAGCCAAAAAGTATCCAACGTATAGCATCCCAAGTTGAAACTCTAACCAAACTAAATAAAAAAAATATGCTTCCTGTGGGTACCTAGTCATTCGAATATAGTCTGGAACGAGCTAGCAGATCGCTTAGCAAAGAAGTTACAGAAAACACACCTTGGATTGAATGTATCTCTCCTAAAGATATAATTTCGAGCCTGAAAAAAGCATCGCATCAGATCTCAATCACTAATTATGGAAATAGTAAATGCTTCCTTTCCTCAGGAGATGTCCCTAATATTGAAACACTGTCTCCCTGGTCCAAAAATCGAAAAGAAGATATTGTCTTGTCCAAACTGCTCAGCAAAACAATTATAACTCCAGGACTGTTGACTCGTTTTAATCTTCATAATGATCTTCTTTATCACGAATGTAATAGCATTAATGATATTGAACACATAATTCTCTCCTCCAAAAATATAGATACTATAAAGGCAAATTCTGTATTTTTCTCCAGTTAGGTAAACAATATATCTCCTTCAAAAATGTTCTGCGTAAAATTATTGCAAACGAGACCAATCTTCAAGTTTCTCTTCAAGCGATGAGGCACTTCAACATCTACTCAATTTATTGACCACTTGCCGTTGAGACCATTTTTGAGTCTCTAATTTTTTTTATCACCATTACGAGTTGCCTTAACGACCCGTCTTACTGTACCTCTTTTTAATTGAATTCCCGAATATATACAAAATCTCATCAGCGGAACTGCTTTTAACTGTGAACTGACTGAAACTTCCAACTGTTTTTGTGTTTGTGTGTGATCTCTTGTGCTTATTTATGAAATCTTTTTGCTCTCTACATCTGGAAACCGGGGATAACAGCCATTGATGCTATATATTATAATATCTCACTTCGTTCAATTTTTAAGTATGTGCGATTAACTCCGAATGACACGAGCGATTTTATCAATTGCCAATTTTAAAATAATGTTAGATTAATGAAACGACACTTTTCCGTTAGCCCCGCGCAAGCGGCCAATCGCCAAAACAATTGATGGAATTCTACATTGTTTGGCGATTTTTCGCTTTAAAATCGTTATAAGAAATTTGGCGGAGTTCTCATTTATTTGGCGTTTTTTCGTTTGAGCCCGGCTAACGGAAAAGTACCAATAAAACATATGAAATGATTTTTTTGGAAATTTTATCGTGTTCAGAATGAATACTAATAACTTTACTATGCTTAAAAAACAAATGTGCAATAAATAGATTTTCAAAGTTTATCACACTTGGATAAAAGGCATAAAATACGAACAAACTACAACTCCTTTTTTAATTCCTGCTATTATATCACACTCTCCCTATATGTATATATCTTGTTCAAATTTTCAATCATTAATAAAACACTTTTTATTCATCTCCTAGAGTTCAAATATTTTTAGAACTTGTAGTGGATGACATTTGGTGTTAATACAGCTTTTTTAAAAATAATAATTCATTAATTTTTTATTCATTAATTAAAAACTCAATTTCTTGCCAAAAATTTTCATTTTCCCATCGGCAAAATAAGTAACGAATTCAGTTTGTCCCCCCCCCCAGCCAATGAGGTTAGGTTTAGCATGTTTTCGACCAATTATTTCTAACGATTCTGTTTATTTTCTTAATGCTTGATGCATTTGAAACTAAACATTGTTAATGAATCGATTTTTTTGGATTCCTTTTCAAGTACTTGCGAATTAAAATAATACAGAATAAAGAAAATCAAAAATTTCTAATCTGTATTGTGTTACCCCAACCAGTGTAGAAAATTCACGCATTTTGCGTTGCCTCATTTGCCAGTGAATCTTTAATTGGCATTAAAAATTCAACGCTAGTATAATTTTTTGATGAATTTTTTTTACAGTAATTGTAATTGTTAGGCTGGGATAGCTTGGTTGGTAGGGCGTTGGATTCACATCCTTTGTGTAATTATTGTGTAGCGAGTTCGAACCCTCCAGCCGAAGACTGTGTGTGCGTGGTGGCTGCTAAATATGTCGTGGGCCTCCATTTAGAGAGTAATACCGTCAGCGGTACTGGGTCCGAGGTGATCGCTCTCTATTCCGGATCTAAATTACGATCTGTGGATGAATGAATGAAATGCATGAATGAAGTACGCTCAATAAAAAGGGTTTTTAGCATGTATAAGCCAGAAGTCAGACTTCTAGTAACTAAAATAAAAATTTTCTTTATTGACCTTAGTAGGAATTGACTTAAAAATATTTATTATATTACTTTTTATATATTAGAATACAACGAATATAGAAAATAGCTAGAATAATAGAAAATTTCTTTAAAATATTTTAGAAAATTTTAAATATTAAAAATGGAAAACAATTTTGAGGAATTAAAATTAATTGAATTATTACGATCAATTCTTTAACCAGTATATCTAATTTAAATAAAAAAAATATTTCTTTTTGAACATCAACTATTAAAAATTTATCAACCGGTTTTGAATTTGATAGATGTAAGTCTAGAGGGTCTATTTTATTGAGTAAATTTGATATTCAAAATTCTCGTTAGTACAAGAACGAAGAGGAGAATTAAATTTACAATAGCATAAGCACGTTATTATGCTAAAAAATAAACTTAAAAAACGATAGATGAAAATGAGCTACTTTTCGTATCATGACCTTTATCATTTCATCTTCTAATTCCTTGTTCTATCTGTTTTGTTATCTTATATCCTGAGGTCGAACGCTGATTACGTCATCATTCCTCTTAACACAATTCTTTTTTATCTTTCCATCACTTTACAGTGACAGTTGCGGTTCAGTCTCGCCTTTGGTTACTTAACGGAAAAGAATGTTTGGACTGGAGCTTGTTTTCGGTTCTTTGACAGTCAGTTTTCTAATCGGTCTCTTTACTGTTTTCCTATTGTATAGGTAAGCATTTTTGTAATATTTATTCCACATCAAATTATGGAGAATTCTTTTTTGTTCTAGAATTAAATCTTATAATTTCCTTTTTCTGTTTTACTGGACCTTTGCTGTTGTTTCTTATGATACTTGTCAATGACAAGCTAGCTGAGGCAGTATGTGATTTAAGCCTAATCAGCATCTCTTGTTTTTGTAGTTGCGCCAACTAGGGTCAAGAGTACGACTATTGTTATTAACTCATCACATTTGCTTGCACAGCCCTTTTTGCATATTCACACACCATACAGATTGAACACAGCAGAACAACCATGTCTGTACCGGGACTCGAACTCGGGACGACCAGATCACGGGGAAGACCCGCTACCCTTATTCCAGGATTGAAATATTCTATATTTTGAATTCATAAAGTTCGACTAGTATTAATAATTTTGAATTTAAAACGGTAGACACATTTTAATAATTTAAGTTAAAAAAAATGCCTGGAATGTTTTTCAAAAAGTTTTCTCGCACATTCTCTAATAAAGGAATGTTCCCGAAAATCCACTTGAATGCCATTGACCTTCAATACTATAGAGATATCAACCTTTGGCTTGAATTTAGCATTTTTGCTGAGACTATCATCTCATCTTTGGCGAGTTATTTGGCGATTTATACTTGGTATGTAGTTAATAATATTGAAAAATCAAATTTTTCTTTTAAACGCTTTTTCCCAACTGTTGAAATAAAAATTTGACATAGAACTACATTTACGGTCACAAATACCATAATAAATTTGATATATTTAGACCTTACGTTTTGAATTATCGCGTTTTCACTTATCAGAGAATACGAATCTTAAAACTATCAACTCTTTGTTGATTTCGGCTTACGATTTAACATGCGTCTGCAATGTAGATGTTACATCTGTGGAAATAGCTTCATAAACCGGATAACATCTACGATACCGAAGCCAACTTTTTTATTATGGTCATCTTACGCGGCTACTGGCCCTAGTGTCGCAGGTTCGTACCGCGATGTTCAATCGGTACATTGGTTTCACAGACGTGATTCAGCGAAATCTCTATACTGAATCTTATCTATCTCTATTCGTTTTGTAGTTATCGTCTCAACTTATATTCCGAAAACCTGACATATTTCCTGTAAATGAATTTTGCTCAAAAATCAACCGAAATCGTCGAATTTGATGTAAAGATTATGTCAGATTTAATTTTGAATGGCTCTAAGCAATTTTTGAGTTATCTTTGGTATAGATAGAAGCATTTTCCGAGAACATGTGTAGCGTCAGCCTTATACCAAATAATATCCTTCAAGCAAAAGGGACCCTCTAGCTCGAAGGATATTATTTGGCTTATAAGGCTGTTTTTCGAACACAGGAAAGCCTAAAACATGGAGATTCGTCCAAATTTCGAATTTTTTGATGGTAACTATACTTTTTTGATTCTACTTACACGAGAAAGTAAAAAGTTCGTGAAAAGAATCATAACAAAAGTTACGTACATGCGAAAGTAAAATGATTCATTGAAAAGAATCATAATAAATTTTTTAATATATAACAGGTTGTAAAATTTTATAACTATGTTTCTAATGTGTTTGGAAAAGCAAAGATTCGTCTGATGAAAAAAAAAAGCCATTAAAAAACCCTTATCATTCATTTGACAAGACAGTTCTTAAAATACATTCGTAATATTGTTTGTAAGGCGCTGAATATAGTCTGGCGACAGATCTAAAAACCCGGCGAAAGAATTGGCGACTACGGAGGATAGTTGATAAGGTGAAAGAGAAAGTAGCGAATAATTCAGCATCAAGATGGAAGCCCCAAAGCACTGAAATAAATTATATGCTGCTTTTTATGTATTTATATGTTGTACTGTATTATGTCTCAATAGATAGATGGGCGAAGAAGTAATTTTGAGACTAGAATCGCCATCTCTGGTTTTTAATCACAGTTCACACTGTTGAAATATGCTATAAGAACCCTTATGATTTATGTTTGTTTACATATTTATATGTTTTATTATTCAAAAATCAAAGTTTAAACATTTTATCTAATAAATGTATATATAAGTAAAGTATAATAATTGATAGACCGCCATCCTTAATTTTTTGTTCTAATGCATATAAAGAAACATTTCATTTGATATTGTTTACGAAGAATGATGACCAATGAAAATAAAATATGAGCACAAGGAATAAACTTAGGGCCCAAGAAACATCTTTTTTTATCTCTTTCATCAAAAATATAATAATATAGAGATTTAATAGTAAATATTTATGTTCATTTCATTAAAATTAAACAATTTGTTTTTTTAAGAAGATTTATTTAACTACTGAATGAATTTTCCTGTATACATTTCAATATATATGCATTGGAAGTTTTCAACATGTTCAAAATACTCAGCGAATTGCTTTGGACAAAAGCAAACTTCTCCAATTCGCAAAGGAACACGAGAATTGGACATCAGATGGTTTGAAAAATTGCGGTCAAATGAATCGCATCGGTCAAATGAATGAGACAAAACATCTCAAACTGGAGAAGGCAATACGATTCAGAGAAAGTTTTCTTGGCACTGTAAGGGCCTTTTGATTACTGTGAAACAATATCTGATTGCCCAAGGGAATATAAGTTTTATTGCAAATCAAGTAATTGTTATAATAATGGTATAACTTGTTGGAGAAAGATACTTCAAGCAAGACAATGCAATTAAATCTAGCATTGTCAGCATGTGTTTCGAACAACATGATTTCATCAACATATGTTTAAAATAATAACAGCTTCCGACTTCCAACCTATATATAATATATTGTGTAATGAACAATTCATTTAGAGTTCTACTAAGAACTGCACAATTCCCGCATCTCAACTCAATTGAGATAATGTGGGATGATATCAAATGAAGCATCAGGTATTTGGATCTGATACCATCATTTCTGAAGGAAAAGGCGTTCTGGCATAAGGTTAGCGGGTCTTCCTTGTGCTCTGGGTATCGCGGGTTCGAATCTTGGTTCGGGCAAGGCTGTTCTTTTGTGTTCTATCTGTAAGGTGAGTGAATTCACTATGGCACAGAATGGCTACTCATTCTCTCATGGCACATGAGAAAGCCAGAAAGAAGTGTCGAAGAAGAATGGTACAGGAGAGTTGCATCAAATACCCTTTCACGCGGCAAAATCCACTCCATAGTAAACCGTATTCACAAATACCAAGAACTCTTCAAGACCTACAATAGTTGAGACCAGAATTCCTCTTGTGAAAATCATCAACCAAAATTATAACTTAAAGATCCTCAAAAGTGCAGATATGTTGGAAATCAAGACCCCAGGACCCAGATGGAAGCTACGTATTTCTGACTCTATAGTGATTGTTTATTAGCCATACATATGTACAAAATTTAATTTGTCAATTTTCCCCCTCCTTTTCAATTGGTAATCTAATTTCCTGTAAGTTCAACCCATAATCAACACTTGTTTCAGTATTCTCGTTCTCTCTATCCAGTTATAACTTCAGAAAAAATTGAACAGATTCGTGTAAGATTTGACGCCGATGGCATTCTCCCTGGAAATCCCTGAATGCTGTACCGTCCCTCTTTTTTTCACTTTAACAATTTTTTCTTTTTTTTTCTCTTTCTCCCATCTCATGCTCATCCAACTGGTTAGATAACCTAGGATTATAGGCACCTGTGGCACAGGATGGCGTTTTGTAAGGTGAGTGAATATACCCCTCTGAAAAAAGGGGCTGCGAAAGTGAATGTGATGATTAGTAGTTAAGTCGTACATTTGGCCCTAATTGGCGCTACTTCAAACAAGAGACGCTCTTTTCGGCTTAAAATCGCTGATGCATTGGTGAGCTTGTCCACAGAAAGTGCCATTAGAAACAACTTTTGAACTATAGAAAAATGCAGTTCTATGGATATGGGCCCAGAGTTTTCATGCCATCTGCCAATATCACATAGAATTTACGTTTAAGAGTTTCCATGTTATATGAAGTGGGAAAATTTTACAGCAATTGAGACACTCAATGCAGTTAATATAAGTTTATGTCCTTATAAATGAAACATAATTCTTTATAATAAGAAAATATTTATAATTAAAGACATTTATGATTGAAAAATATTCTGACATCAGTTAATTCTAATTCAATCCTTTTAAGTTTGTGCATTTTATTTTCAGGTACACTACAAGGAACCATGATTACTGGGAAAAGAAAAATATTCCATATGCTAAACCTTGGCCATTAATTGGATCAGTTTGGGATATGATGAGGAGGGTATGTCTTAAAAATGCGTAATGTTAGGTCATTTTTTAGTTTTAAAAAAGTTAACCATGCTTTGCTATAAAACTGAATTCTCACCTCTTTTGCTGGCGTCTCATTCCCTTAATTGATCCACTTAACATATCAGTATGTGACAAAAGTTTAGTAAAAATTTCATGCTTATTTCATACCGAATTATATTTCTGAACAAGATTCAGAAAGAATTGTGTTAATTAAAAGATTCATAAAATTTTTAATCTTTAGAATTAAGTCTGAAGCAAGGCTTGAAGATATTAAATGCTTTGAATAATAACAATTATTTATTTGAAATATTTCATTTTTTTCGTAATATTTTCGATATGCAACCATTTTTTTCGTCATGTAAACATCTGAAAATAAAGGCAACCGGCATGATTTGAAAACATTCGTAATTAATATAAGAAATTATTTTTATGTTTGGAAGTGCTTATCTGTGCGAGTTATTGCTTTCATTTATGAAAGAAAATATGTGTCCCATCAGACCTATGACTACTAACAATCACCTTTAATCAAACCCGGAAATAATCACTGTGCACAAGATAGTTGGATCCCTGGGAATATTACTGTTTGTCCATAAGGAGATCTCTGACCGACAATCGTCTATGTTTATGGCGGACGTTATAGAAACAGGCTACTGCAGGAAGAGTCCATTTCGCAGAGGTAGAAATTCATTCAAGTTTCTTACGTTGGTGCGTTTAGCGCCTAATTGGCGGTATTGATATATTGCCTTTAATTTTCGAAAGCAAATTCGAAAAATAATTCACTGGGCTGAAAATCATTTGCGTATTTGGAATTTTGAAAATATATATTATTCCTGTTAGAATAATATAGAAATTCCTTTCTGATTAGTGCAGAAAGAACAGGGTAAATCAAATAGAAAAACCGAATAATTATTTATATGTCTAACGACTGCACAAGAAGAAAAAAAATTAAGTAGAATCCAGCATGACAAAAAATTAATTTTCATTTAATTTGTTTTAAATTTATGTAACTTTTTAGATCAAATTATCCGCAGCAATCGCGAACTAATCTGTCTAATTCAACATAAAAATAATAATATAATAATCGTAATTATTTCATAATTTTTATAAAAGGATGCTGTTACAAAGTAAAATATCCATCGTTAAATATGCTTAAAACCTCTCCAAAATAAATAAATAAATTTATTTTTGATATATATACTATTTTTCGAAACTCAAAATTAACAATTACATTTTATCAAATTTTAAGGATAATCAAAAGTATGTTAAGCTGAAACTTTTGACTATCGACATATTGAATAACAGAAAACAAGAGCACATTATTAAAAAAATAGAAAATAACAAAAAGGAATCAAATAAGTTTCGTAGCTTCAGGAAATAAACTAAATAAAATTCTATATCTTCTATAACTTACGATTAAACTAATTGAAATGAAACAAAAAAAAGCAATTTTAAAATTACCTTTTTATTTATAAAACACATTAATTATTATTAAAGGAGTGCAAAACTAGTTGAGATCGTGTGACAGTTGTGTAATTTCAATTAAAAGAATTCTAAATCACTGTGACAAGATTCCGTTTCTTCTGAATCCGAATTCGATTCAGTACTTCCAATATGAATTACTAGTTCATCTACTAGTTCTTCTAAAACCCCATCTTTTCACCAATACGAATTTTCAGCAAGTTTCAAGCAAAATTCTATGACGTTATGCACAATTTTACGTGCTTGTGATTTTAAAATCTCTCCATTCTTAAATCGAAAAGGCATTTTAAAGGATCTCAAAATTCAAGAGACTAAAATTATTAAATAATGAAATGCAGTTAATATTAGCCAAAGAAAATATTAATAAAATATAAAAGAAGTAAGCTAAGCAAATATAAAGATACGAGCAACTGCGGTAAAAGCGAGAAGACGAATGAGCAATAGTTTTTTTATCGCTTCATTTTTTCGCCAAGATAAAGAATACCCCAGCAGACTTCGGTTCTATTCCACCCATTCGAAATGGATCCTCCCTATCGACGCCTGTTTCTATAACGCCCGCCATAAACATAGACGACTGTCTGCCAGAGATCTCCTTATGGACAGACAGTATTTATGTTAGTTTCAATTGAATCTCGTGCATAATTTAAAGGATTGATGTGTAGTTTCACCCCGTTCTTCGCCAAGTTGACAATAATACGCTAATGCTGGCAACCCCGATTATTTTTATTATGGCAATACTAAGTTATCTTTCTTCTTGACCGGAAGAGCTCCAAAAAACAGGGCGCATTTTCATGGTTGGCGAATTGGCGATTTTTGAAAAGCGCGCCAAGTAGGGGGTTAAACTACAATCGCACCATTTAAAGTTAATGACTCTTTCAAGAAAGTATTTTTAAGCATCAAACTGTGTCAGTCATCAATGTTGAGTGGTTTCAATAATCTTGCATATGTTATGCTCATTATGGTAATGACCCATTTCATGACATCACATTATTATCCCGAATATACTTTCAAGAAAAATTATCGTCTAATTTTCGAAGTAAGGAAGAAATTTAACTTTATTATTTCTCATGGAAACTAAACAAAAATTAAAGAAAATCCTTTTTTCAGAGCTTATAGCAAGGGAAGAAAATAACTTGATTTTATATTTGATAAGAAGCAAAGAACTGATAACAGTAGTTGATTAGAATTTGAATGAATTCGATTGCGCGGCATTTATTTTTTATTTAAATGAAAACACTAAATTAAATAATCTTCCTAATAATGAAAATGAATATTCCTCAAATGCCTCGGGGCCCCTTTGACTGGCGCCTACATTATTTATTAAATAATATTTAGATGAATGTGCAATGCTATGTATGCAGCATTAAAAATGATTTTTTATTTTTCTGGGTAAAAGTGATGTTTAGTGTGCGCCTCGCCGCGCCAAAGATGCCAAGTCGCCAATAAAGATGGCGGACACTTCTGTGGAATAGTTACGGTTACCACTTTTCGCAATATAATAATAATTTTTTTGGCGATAAGTACTGTTCCTTTCAGACCGGCTGCGTCTATCTGTTGGGCGCAGAGCAAAAGTTAGAGCATGCGATGCATCCAGCATCTGTTGAAGGGACCGGGCAGAATTTTTAAACTTAAAAGAATTTCCTACTTAGAATTTTACTCAGATTTTTCAACTTAGCCGTGGAAGCGGGAACCTATAACTTCGCTAGCACATTAAACATAAGGACTGTGTGGATAACAGAAACAGTGCATAATCAAAAGAAGAGGAAGAACAGCGGAGGAAGCAATCTAACCATTCTCCACACAAAATTTCAAGCAAGCATTATTTCCTAAATTCATCAACTATAAAAAAATACACATTTCACTCACCCTTTATCCATTCGATTCCAAATACTGTCTTACATTCCTCTATTCTTGCACAATTACCGGCACAGCAAATTATTAAGGAAACCAACTGTTAGAGCAAAAAAAGAATTATTAGAACTGCGGAGAATTGCACTGCATCTGACTTTAAAAGTAAAAATGCAGACGATTTCATTAAGTACGAATTCAGACGATTTTTTAAAGCGCATATTGATAATTAAAAATTGCAAAAGAATAAAGTTCGTTTATTTGTGCTCACATAAAAAATAAAATTGCAATACTTAATAATTGTAAAAAAGCTTTTAATTATAATAAAGAACAAAATTAAAATCTTTCATTGATATATTTTACTACTTTTAATTTGATATTTTTCTTAAAATAGTCGTAGTTCATGTTAAATTCAGCCAATGTTAAAAGTAGTAAGCAAAACAGCACTAGGGTTGCTAGAAAAGCGTTCCGTTGGGTTGCCATTAGCGACAAACTCGGGGGCAAACTAATCATCACTTTAACCTTTTTCTGTTTACAGAACTAACCTTGAGGGCCATGAAATAAATGACAGCTTCAAACAATATCTTATCAAAAGCAGAATAACATCAAAGCATTTTTTATCTTTAATAATATCGTATTTTTAAAATTGACAATGATTATTCCTTTCACTATGAATTCCTGCTCACTATGTATAGGAAGTTGAAAGAAAATATGTAAATATATAATATCTTATAAAAATTTAATTAATATCATTTTAAAATAATTTTTCCCATTGAAAAAATTTATTTTTGTATTAATACATAGATATGGAACCATTTGAGCTCTAGTAATTTCTTGTTATCCTGAAAATTAGACTATATCTTATCTGTTTTTTTCCAAAAACTTCGATTCATGCTTGATTTCAGTAACTGAATTTTTAGCGTAATTTTTTTACTGACATGATTTTTTAATTTAAAATAGTTGATATAATGTTTTCAAAATGAGACTTGTGTAAAGAAGTGAAAATGATGAACTAAAGAGAATTGTCTCCACGAAACTCTATCTCATATTCTCTACTAAAAGTAGTGCATTTTTAACTCTATGTAACCATTAAAGAATAGCAGTTACACAGGATGCAATTAAAATGATTGACCATTTTTATTTGAAGATTAATTTCTGAAAAGCGGATTGATTCTTCAACTACTTAATTGAAGGACAAATTTGTTTACTTTTAAAGTGCGTTTCTAAGTTCAAAATAATCAATTTTTGTGAGTCCTAATATTCGATACTTTCTGCTTTCTTAAAGGTTGATTTCTCAACTTTTCCTGGGGAAGTTGGAGTCAGGATATTCTAAATGAAAGGATATATTCTAAATTAAACATATTAAAATGTTATGATTGTTCATACGCGATATTCTATAAAGCAATTCCGTTAATGAAAGGAAAAAAGAAGTATAAAACTCCTACTTTTGAATAATTGAAATTAAAAAAATTACAGAGCCTATGTGATTAGCTAAAATTTTTCTGTAATTAAATCTGGTTCATTTACAAATCATTAAAAAAAACAGAGGAAGTGGTTTCCCAAAAACGTTCTCACATGTTCTCTAATAAACTTGTCAGGCCAAACAATACCTTATATGACATAGGCAGGCAATAGTTACGAAATATTAAATTTGGCATTAATTTTTTAATTCGAATTCAGTACTTTTATCGAGTGTATTAAATCATACTTGGCGATGTTTTTGGCAATAAATCTTCCATATGTTAATAGTACATATTTAGATCTATTTTAAGTTCTAATTTAAGTTTAGGGCGCGTTTTTCTTAATTGATCGAAATGAAAACATGACAGCACTTGTATCCATAAATTCCCATGCCAAATTTGATGTATTCAAGTCATCGCGTTTACATTGTTCTGAGAATATAGACTAGGAGACAATTCCTTATGGGAATTTGGCGCCAATTTTGGCGGTTGTTTATACAATAAATGCTAAATTTGTATACCGAATTTGATCTATTTATCTTTCTCTGTTTTGCAATTACCATGTTAACTTACATGAGAACAGATGGGCAGATGGACTTCCTCTTAACCTTTTCAAGGATCATGGGAAGTAGGCTTCCCACCAAATTTATCAATATTCGAATGATGTTATATAGATTGGGAAAAGTTTTGACACATTTTTCAATAAGACAGAAGCTTCGATACTTCTTTTCCTTACCTCGCACAAAATGTCGTGTTTTGATTTTCTGCTCAGTTATTAATTAATAAAATTAATAAATTAATCAAACAAAATTTATTTAATTAGCTAAATGAATCACATTTCTTCAGTTAATCTCAATCTTAAAAACATTTTAATATATCATGTCTATAAAAAAATGACCCTTTTAAGGATTAACAGATTTTTCTCAAAATTCGATAGAAATTTGCAAATTTAGCATCAAGAACAACTATCCATTTTTTTTCTGTTGGCGGTGGCGTGGTGGTAAGGTCTCGGCTCGTGATTCGAAGGGTTTCAGGTTCGAGACTCGATTCCTTTCAAGAACCGTCGTGTAAGAACCGTTCAACCATTTCAAGTACCGTTCAACCGTTCAAGAACTGTCGTGTTTCATGTTAAATCCCTCTAGGCCAAACGTCCACTCCACTGGAGTGATGTCATTTGGTGTGTAGAGGAGGGGTGACAGCTCAAGATTCGTTCCCGTCATCTGACCATGGTCCGAAATTACGAGGTCCATCACAAAATAGCTCTAGTGTTACTTTACAAAGGGACGTTAATGTAACTAAATTAAACCTATTTCCTCTAGCTCAAAATTTATTTTGTCATAGACAGACAGACAGGCTGGCATTCTGCAAAAATGTGTTTTTTTAGGGAGGTCTAAATCGTGGAGATGTGTCCAGATATGGAGTTCGTTTTTTTGAAGATTATTATTCGTTTTTATACAACATATACGAGAAAATAAAAATCACTGCGTAAAGTGCTTTGCAAACATGATTACGCAATTATAAAAATATAGATCTTTTCTTTATTCTGTATTATTTTAAGATTTAAAAAAATGTAATGTCTGCAAAATTCGCTTCAACTTATACGAACTGATTTTTATTTCCTATTACAACAATAGTTTTAATTTCAATAACCAAAGATGCTGATTTTCCCTGTTGTTTTCCTACAGCCTCTTCATGAAGTTGAATGTGATCGTTACACGAACCTGGGACCTATTTATGGGTATGTGACGAAATAGTTACTTTAAATTCTTTCGGATGATTTGAAAATACAATAACATGACGATTTCTGCAGTATTTAGTGCAACGATATTTAAAATGAAACCTTTTATTTTCAGTCACTATGAAGGAAATAGCGCCATTATAACCATCGGCGATCCCGTTTTACTGAAGGACATAATGGTCAAGGATTTCAGCTCTTTCACAGGAAGAAGAGTAAGACTTTTTTTTCTTAATGAGTGTGCAACATCATCTTGTATTTTAGAAATCTTGTAATAAACAGCATCATTATGAAGTTATTGTAGTTAAATATTTAACTTCGAAACACTATTCCAATGTTTTTTAAAATCATTAAAAAAGTGTACAGTATTTCTCATAACATATGACTTAGTTTTGGATAGGGAAACGATTGGTTGCCGATCTTTAATGAATTTGTATTAAATTGATAAAAAGGAGTACAAAAGTTTGAAGGAATATTAAATAGGCAAAACCCATCGACCAGATAATCTTTATGGTCATTCTGCTTGTTGAACAATTCTTTGTATGGTTGTTTGATTATTATGCTTATAGAAAAGGATAAAACAGTAAGTGATTATTTGCAGGAAAATTAAATTCTTATGTAGGTTGAAAAATTAAATTTTTATATTCATTTAAAAAAGGAGAGATTAAATTATAAACCTCAGGACGTCCATGAAAGCTAAACAAATAGGGGGAAAAATTGAATTCAAAAATTGGATCAAAGGGAGAAGTATTAAAATTTTGATCAGCTAAAAGCATATAAGCCCCCACTAATAATGATAATGATAGAAATAAAAGAACATCAATCAGTAACAGTGATAGTACACTCATATCCATAAATTAAGAATAATTCAAAGTCAAGCGGAAATCGAACTATGAAATACATATATCATCAGTAAAATGATTACTCAAATCTTCAAAAATCATATCAAAATGGCAGGAAGCCACTAGATGACACCGATAGTAAGAGAGTGATGTATAAGGAATACAGGCAGAGAAAGTAAAATTATTCGCAAGCGCTTTATAAGCCTTTCAGTGCAATGACCACATAGTTATGACACAAAGGACGCATTTGGATGATTTTTTTACTTGGTAGTTGCTACTTATCGGCCGTCTGGAATGGGGACGTATACAATTGGAAATATCCAACGAACTTGGAACCCAGAGTGTCATCCCGGGGCTTTGGCAACGATCCCCAGTAGACGTTACAGCACAGGTCGCTCTCGAGTTACAACGCCTAATGGGGATCGGTATTTGGCACTTACTGACTAGCATCTCAATCGCAACGTATATCGCTATGGGATGGACGAATCCATCGCAATCTGTACTTTTAGCATGTAGGGATGTTAGAGTGAGAGAGGCACCAGGGATAAGAGTTGTCTTTTAAATTTTAAGTTGTATCACAACGTTTTTGACGGTAGATTGATGGAAATAAATATATTTTTCCAAACGTTGTGTAAACGTGCTAGCTTAAAACATAATTTTTAGTTATCCTTCTGTTTAATTAATAGATAATTAATGCAGATTCCATTTATCATATAAATTCTTTTTGATCATTTATAAGCTTTCCTTTGTATATTATTTTATTACTAAGAATGCCGGAGAAACATGACTTACTGCTAAAAGAAACGGACCGAGCACAGCATCAGACCTGTTTCGTCAGCTCTCTTTAACCATTCTTACGGCAGTTTCAAAGCAGAGCATGTACAGACGCTTAGGGCATATTAGTTTATTACAACATGCATTTTGAGATAACTGCATTTAAAACAACGTAAAAATTGGTGGTACATTACATAGAAAATGAATTTTTTTTAAGTATCAGTCATATATTTCCCTTCCTGAGATGTAATATTTACTTTTGGTTTTTCTATTATTTCTTTTTACGTTTTTGTATTTCATTTTATGCTTATTTTCTATTTTAATGTATATTCATATCATCAAACCAATAAATCAATTTTTAACAAAGTAAATTAATTCCGACAAAATTGGAATTATTATTTTAATCATAATAGAACACGTATATAGGTTCTTTTTTTTCAGATATTCAAAACTGGAGACAAAATAGTGGACAATATGCTTTCCCTTATTCGAGGGGAGGACTGGAAACGTGTGCGATCCATTGTCACGCCCACATTCACCACCGGAAAGATAAAAAGGGTGCGTAGTATTGAAATTTTTCTCTAGAATTTTGTGAATTTTTTAAAGAAGTTCACAATTGTCATGATTTTGCGGATAATTGGCATTTTAGTAATATTCTGGAAGTTATAGCAATTTCTCTCACAACACCAAATGACGCTATCGGTTACTTTTAGTCCACCTTTGTACGTTTGAAGGAAATAAAAATATCCAAAAATAATAGTTTACTAACAGATAACCACACATAATTAGGTATAATTTATTGCCTAAGAAAGTTTTTTATTATCATCTTTAGAATAACGGAATTGTTTCGTTTTGTAGATAGCCAAACAGTAATCAGTCTTTTGTGAAACATTTCGCAACGTTTCAAAGGACGTAAAATCTGCTGTTGGAAATCAATATACCTGAACAGTCATGATTATCCCATTCCGTGCGCTGTTACTATTTA
The DNA here is from genome assembly GCA_026289955.1 of Argiope argentata. Taxonomy (NCBI): domain Eukaryota; kingdom Metazoa; phylum Arthropoda; class Arachnida; order Araneae; family Araneidae; genus Argiope; species Argiope argentata. The sequence continues at coordinate 2,836,184 of JAOUZG010017314.1, forward strand.
TCGTAATAAAGTTTCAAAAAGATATTTACAGTTGTGGCCGTTTGAAGATCCAGTAATTTCAAACAGCAAATGACACTTACTGACTGTTAATTGCAAATAGCTTCAATGAAAGACATCCCGAAGCACATATCAAAAGAGCACGCGTTGTTAACAGATTTCTATTCCTCTAGGTGGTGTAGATGAGCGTCGTCTCATATTTGTTAGAAGTAAATCTTGCTTAATTTACGTGGCCGGTTACAGAACTTACGAATAGGAGGCGTCTAGTAATTTACTCCCAAAGTAAAATTACTAGTTATAAAATTTACTTCGAGCCATATAAATTAAGAAGAAATAATTGCAAGAGCATTCCTAGATTTATGAGCCATTGGACCTAAAAACAAGTCTCACGCTATCAGAAAAAAAGGACGAAAATCCTTAATTACAGAGAAGCACTGCCATGCACTATAATGCATAGTTCTATTGCTATAACTCTGCTATTACTACCTTGATACATCCGTCTACTTATCGATCCTTGCATCACTACTACCCTACATAAATAAGAAGCTTTTCACTGCATACTTGTAATGTAGCTGTTTGCACATTCTATACAATGTATATGTTATCTTAGATTAATTTGTAATGAATTTCAGATATTGCATAAAGAAAAGTACGTGTGAACTCTGCAGTATGTAGTATGTATACCTGTCAGAGTATTTAGTAATTTACATGAATTTTAATTTAATACCACAAGATACAACATGGAATAAACACTTAGAAAAATAGATTCATTTAGGGTAGCAAAAATGAGCCATCGCTTCATATTAATTAACGGTGAACGAATCAAGACCCGCCAAATGTAGCACCAAAACCAAATTGGCATTTTGCAACCCTATGAGCGTAGATTGAATGCGCGTCCAACAGAAGAAAACAAGCATTTGTTTATGTTAAAAATATCAAAACTACTGCCAACGAATCGTCAATACCTCACTGCTAATTAATAATGATGACGTGTTCGCTTTTCAACGGAAAGAGGAATATAGTAGCTTCTGAATATATAGACCCCCTAATCATCCGAGGGTAGAAGTTTGACTTCTGGCTCATACGGAAATGACACATACGCACTCGCTCGCACAGTTTTGTTTTACAAGGAGGCACATTCACACACAGACAGTATACAGAAGAACAACCATGACTTAATCGGGACTCGAATCTGGGACGCCCAGATCACTAGGACGACAGATCTTGGATAAAGCAACCTACGTCCAATTGTCGTGACGTTCTCTATCGGCCACAACTAGACCGAAAAACGCCATACGCTATGCGCCATAATCTTAAATTAATATATCCTTCTTGGTCTAATGGCTTAACAAATCTCTTTGAATTGATTTCGGTAGACCAACTGGAGTTGATTTGTAGTATATTTTAGACAAATATCTTTGTTGTTTTCAGCGAACATTCATAAAAGCAGATATCTTTAATAATTTTGATGTTTGTTGAATTACAATTTTAGCTTAAAGCACTCTCTTTGACATGAACATGCCTTGTTTTTTTAGATGTTGGGAATTTTCAAGGAATGCACTGGAACTTTGATGGACAACTTGAATACGGTGGTAAAAGAGGAAAAACCAGTTGATTTGAAAAGGTCAACTGCATTATTGTATATGAAAGTAATCGTTCTTGGTATGATTTTTAAACACCTTTATGATAGTTTGACCTTTCAGTTCTGCGTGCTTCTAGAATGTAAGTACCGACAGGCCTGGACGATTTTTTCCGCAAAGCCTAATTTAAATTAAAATTTCATAAAATATCATTACTGCAAATGACAACGTTGAAATTTACAGTTTATTATCAAAGATAGTATCTGAATATAATGTAATAAGATTCTAGCTGTATTAAAAAAAACTATTTCAAAATTTAAGGAAAATGAAATAAAGAAACATTTTTATTAGAGTAACATTTTAATGTATTAAGTCATGTATTATATATATATATACTTTAAGAAAAAGATATAAATTTGCTTACTAATATACAAGACATGATATAAAAAATTACATAATTATTTCTAAAATGTTTGAAGTCTATGATACTTTTCAAAACGTTTTTCGGAACAAGCCCCACGTTGAAAGTTTTACAATCATATTTACATTAAGATAACTGTCGTTTCCCCCCTTTTAAATAACTCTCTTTTGCATATTCGCATCTTGAATTTTTACCATTCGTGTCTGCATATATGCGATTAATGATATATCACTCATGCTTGTTGCCTATGCCATTTCGAGCTTCAATTATTAGTTGCCTTCTACTATTGGAGAACCCCTTTCGAAAACAACATGTTCTCAAATGATAAAAATCTAATTTTTTACCAACTGCCTTTGAACTATTTATGTAGATACCACTGTTTCCAGGAAACTTAAACGATGGCAGTTCTTTAAGGGATGGCTGTTCTTTGTCCAAACATACGTGTTTAAATTATATTCATTGTTAGCTCCATAATCAATTATTCAGTGTTATTCCTTGAGGTTAATATTCCTTGAAGTCAGATTCCTTGAAGTTAATATTCCTTGAAGTCAGATTCTTTGAAGTTAATATTCCTTGAAGTCAGATTCCTTGAAGTTAATATTCGAAAAATCAATTTCCTTTGTTTCACTAGGATTCATTCCCAAATTTAGAAATCACTTTCTCACTTAAATATTTTGCTTTTTCCCCATAGTAACTAAATGAAACTAACTCAGAATATACAAAAAAATAACCCTCTATCATGTAAATCCTAAATACAAGTGATAAATCTACATCCCTATAAAGCTATAAATATTCTTTTATCCATCTTAGTCAAAATATAAACGCAAACCTTCAGTGGAGTCAGTCAATGCTTTTTAAATGCCCAATCCTCTAGAGAGAGCTGAAAAAGTGTAACTGTTTATATGTTTCAATACCCGAAATAAAAACAAGCAAACTCGGAAACAAATGAGCACATTGGAGGTCAATCTTCTGTGGAACATTATTAGAAATTATAACGGACTTCAACAGCCATCTAGCTCCCTTTAAAAATACAAATAAAGCGTCCCAAATTGAAATCACATATACGCAGAGCCGGTCTATGAAGGGACCAAGGTGTAAAAAGCCATTGGCAGGCCTAATATTTTTGGGAAGTTAAAAAAAATACAAACACGAACAAATATTATTGATGCATGTTTATATATATATATATATATATATATAACTGTTTTTTGATATTAAAACATCTAATGGATTTATCCTCCTACTTCACTCCATAACTCGACC
>JAOUZG010017314.1:2839844-2870592 GCA_026289955.1 Argiope argentata
TATATATATACATACACACACTATAGGACAGATTAAATACTAAAAGATTCTTTTTCAGAGAATACTTCTGATTTTTTTTTTGTAATTTTCGAATAAAACAGGGCATTATTTATATTTTTAAAGAATGATGTGAATAAAACAAAATTTTCCTTTTAAGTTTATTTTGTAAAAATGCTTTTCGATAAACATTGATAAAAAATAATCTACAATTACAAACCTGTTGTATTTTGTATTTTAGAAGCATTTCATTTTTCCCGCTCCACTTCCTTTCAGAATATACGGTACGTTCGCAATGGATGTTATAGCCAGTTCTGCCTTTTCGATCAAAATCGATTCTCACAATGATCCGGAAAACAAATTCGTCCAGATGGCCAAAAGTGTCAGCAACCAAGAACTTGGTTTCAAGCTCGTAATTTGTAGTAAGTATTTTGAATAACACATTCTTTCATCGTGTTAAAAATTGGATTGCAGAAGCAAGAAATAACTCAAAACATAGTGTTATAATTTCTTTAGATGTGAAAAGTGCTTTTAGCCGAGGTTGATGGCATTTAGTGCTAAATAATTTGAAAAATATGAATTGTCCCAAAAACCTTTTTATTGTACTTTCAAGCTTCCTCAACGACAGAAATATTGCGGCAAAAAGAAAGACTGTTATGATTCCTCATGGCTCGATTGGCAGAGCATTAGGCTGCAAATCCTTTGGTCACTGGTTCGATTCCCAGACAGCGCCCAAAGACTGGAATTTTAATTTAAAATTGATCTTGTTATTTCTCTAAAATCAAGATGATTCTAGAACATTCTTTACCATTCGAGCGAGATGATTCTCGAATGTTCTTCAGATGTAAAAAAGCTGAGTTCTTCTAAGTTCTTCATCTCAGTTTTCCAGCAAGTTGCTTGGTGCTAATAAACGCAATTGTTTCTAACTATCCGTGTCTTTAATTGAGTCTTCGCGACAATATCTTTTTTATTTACGGTGATCAAATTTTTAATAAAAAGTATTCAAATGAATGCTCTCAGGGCTCTAATTCTGAACCTTTGCATTGGCTTCTAGTAGCTAATAAAGCACTACGAATTAATTTTGGAAAATATACTAAAATAATTGCGTTCCAAAAACCGTTTTAATGTACTTTTAAGTTTCCTCAACGACAGAAAAGTCTTTTTAATTTACGGCGATCAAATTTTTAACAGAGAGTATTCAACTGGATATCCTCAGGACTCTAGTTCTGGACCTCTTTTTTGGCTTCTAGTAGATAATAAGGCACTACAAATTAATTTTAAAGAAAATAATAAAATAATTACTTACGCTGATGATTTTTACCTGTTTGTGGCAGCAACTAGCAAGCACAAAATTCAAGAACTGGTTGACAGAACAATAGAAAAATTGGATGGTTTGAGCAAGAACTCTCAGGTTACTTTCGCGCATGAAAAAACGCAACCGATCCCTTTTGGATAAAAGGGGCGTTATAAACACTCTCCTTATTGTTCTTATGCAGGCAAACCTATCAAGCTTACAAGAAATATGAAGATTCTTGGGTTTATTGTTGATGACAGATTAAATGGTATGACCCATATAAATCATATGGAAAGCAAGATGACTAAAATTTTAAATAGACTAACAGTAGCCAAATACAATGGAGGGATATCAGGTAAAATTGGCAAAATTTTATACAAAGCACTGGAAAGGATTTTGGTATATGCAGTAGCACCATGGTAGAAGGGTACTAACCAACAAAGGCAAAAGACCAATAGCATAAACGTAAAACACTGTTAGCAATAACGGGTGCTTTTCGTATAACATCTACAACAGCTCTACAAATTATTAATAGAATTGAACCAGTAGATCTGATATGTGATATTGAAACCGCTTGGTATTGGATAAAAAATCACCATAAATACATCAGTATTTTTGGCAAAACAATTGAGGGCTCTAAAATGATTAGTTATGAAAATAGGTGGGTTCATCCCAATAAGATTGAAATGATACAGTGGGATGTATCTGCAGTGGCAACTCCCTATTCGATCTGTACAGATGGTTCGAAAATAAATGAACACGTTGGTGCAGTTTTTCGTGTTTTTGAAGGAGAAGATAAAATTGAGAAGTTTCAGTATAAATTTGAAAATAACTGTTCAGTGTTTCAAGCAGAACTTTTTGCAATATGGCGAGCGTTAAATTGGAAAAATTGTAATAAACCGTATTTGAATTTTCTTCTATTTGCTGATAGCCTTAGACTATTGAAGGCTCTTCAAAAATTCAAGTATTCCCCCCCCCGCACTACTTCATGCCTTTGTGAGGTCAGATTTTCGACGATGGTCAACATTAAAACTAAATATGGAAATAAATTGAATGTATCAAACTCACTGCTATTAAGAGTGACAAAATTTAACATTTATGCTGCAACTGTAGTGACAAAAAATAGAAAACGAATGCATCCTTCCCATTGAAATAAACTGTTTGTAGGTTATTTAAGTATTAAATAAAAACATCAATATATTTGTTTTTTTCTTATTTGAACCGCAGTCCTCATTGATTTTGGTAACACTTTTTCATAGTGACTGTTTTTGGAATTACAGTACAATTTAAGTAGTTCTGCAACTCACGACTGAGCATTGCCAGTATTTATGCCCTCTTTTCTCAAAAGCAGAATAGGTGAATCTTTAATTTTTAAGTTTTTGTTAAATGGGTCGGAATCCAGTCAACTTTGGGAACCACTGCTCTTGAGAGCTCTGTAAGGTTTTATGCAATTGGAATTTGCGTTTATCATTTGGAATTCTTGGACAGCCTAAGATGAATATTCCATAGCTTTTGAATGCTGATGGGATCGAATCTCTATTATCATAGTATATTATACGATATTACCACGATAATGTTCGATGTTGTGAATGCCGGCAAATGTCTGAAGGTATCGTAACACTGTTGTTCTGCATTTCTCGCTAACAGGACATGCACCAAGACTGATGACTGCAACTGAAAATCATGCCGTAACAGGCAGAGTGACGCACTCGCAATTGATAACCATGGAAACTAGATGTTTCTGAATTAGGACTTGAATTCATGGGGAATATGGAACATTTCTGCGGCTGCAAGGTAGCCAAGAGTGGCATAGATACCTGCCGCGGTCCATTTATTACAACATGCAAGCATAAGAGCACCTATTATTACCATGCATTTTCAAGCTATGTGTTGCACATATGATAAAGAAATCATTTATATTGATTTTGTTTCTGACAGTTTTAGGAAGAATATACAAATTAAAATTTTTACCTGGAAGTAACTTAATATTTTTGGTTTTTTCTCTATTCCCAAACTCATCCAAGTAATATTACTGGATTGTACATTCTTATGCGATATGTTTTTGTGTTTTTTGAATGATTTTTACATATTTTAAAAGCTTGTATATTCAAAATATTTGAATCCAAACAAATTTTAGAGTGAAGTCTTTCTTTTATTTAAGGTGTAGCTTCTTAAATCAAACAAATAAAGCTTTTCCGGAAATTTCAGTAATTGTTTTTTGACCTTCTATACTACTTCAATACGACGCATTAGTTTCTTTAAGCTAATATATCCAAAACTTATCAGAAAAGTGTCATATTGTTCTTTAAATCCATACATTATATCTCAGAATTCAACTTCCACCTGTACAAATGTTTGTTTCTTTTTTTTCAGTTCTATTTCCTAAACTGATAAAACTGCTGGGAGTTGGGATTTGCGGGACAGAGGCTTCTGCTTTTTTCAAAGACATGACGCTCAAGATTATTGAAGAGAGAAAGAGAACAGGACAAGTAACTATAATACATCCTTTCTAGTATTACCTTTTAATTTTGTCTTTAATAATTTCTGATCGTAAAAAAAATTATCTAATAATTTTCAATGAACTCATTAAATACGAATTTAAAAGTCGAAAGCACAGTTTGAAAAATGTACACAAATATTTGGTTTAGTATTTTGAATATGACATCTTATTCATTTGCCAGATTATTGATTATCCTGCTAAATATAGTACAAACTATATACTGATTAAACATTAAGACATTTAAATAAAAAGACTGAGCATTTGGATTTATCAATAACCATTTTCATTGAACTTTAAGCGACTGATTAAAATTCTTTGATAAAATGCGACATGTCTTATGTCTTGTTCACACAACATCTTGTTGTTTATGTTGCCAAAATTAGTGCAAATTAAAAGATTGATGAACGGCATTTGAATAAGGTATTTGAAAATCTGTGATGTAGTCTTCGATATTCATCAAATTTTGTTCATATTCAGCCATCTTCAAGTTATCAGCAGAATGATGCATCTTATTCACTTGTCGGATATATTGCCAAATCTAGTGCAAATTATAAGTTAAGGCAATGATATTTCTATCAAATGGCTGAAAATCTGAAGATTTAACAACTTCGGCACTCACTGCACTGACTTTAGAGCCGACAGACCAAAAATTGCAAGCAAAATGAGAATATCTCCTTGTCCATATCTTAATCTCTTGTTACCATACCGATGGTATTGCCAAAAGTAGTACAAATTATAAGCTTAATGAAAGACATTTGAATAAGATGTCTGAAAATCTACAAACTTAACGTCTCCGACTTCGTTTGCATTCAGTGGTTACTTCGGATTATCTAAAATTATCCGAAAAAGGCGGCGCATTATTTACCTACAGCCCTATCGATTATTTTGCAGATATAGAAAAATCACCCTAACCGTTACTTGAATATTTCGTCTGCTTGCAATATGTTAATTTTAAGGTGGATTTTAAGTAATCATATTCGATAATGCGAAATTATCTCCAACCATCCTGCAGACAAAACTCTCAATCTCTCGATGCTGGAGGGGGCGGGCTACTGACAGGTGGGCAATTAACCCTGTCACCCCCCTACTATATCTGCCACGGTTTCTTTTTTTCAGTAGTGCCAAGTAGGACCAAGCGCACGACTTAGCTACTTCATGAGTCACATTCTCTTGCCCAACCCCTTTTTACAGGGTGGCATATTCACACACCTCACAGATGACGATGTCGTGTCCGCTTTTTACCACGAAAAAGAGGGGTGCAGTAGCTTCTGAGGGTATGGACCCCTGAGCACCTGAAGACAGAAGTCTGACTTCTAGCTCATATGAAGATGACACACCCACCCACACGCGTGCACAGCCCCTTTTTACAGGGGGGAACATTCACACATCTCACAGGTAGAACACAAAAGAACAATCACGCCCGACCCGGGACTCACATAATACGAGGAAGACGTGCTACCTCTGTGCCAGAAAGCCGGCACACCTCACCGATAGAAAATAGAACAACCATGCCCGAATCGGGACTCGAACCCCGGACGCTCAAATCATGGAGAAGACGTGCTACCCCTGAAACAGAGCAACGGCAGAAGGAATTTTACAAAATCCATTCGGATATGCAAATTATTTCATTCATACGTGACATCAGAACTAATATTTTCCCTCCTAGCAACTTTTGGTACTCATTTTTTATTTCTATAATTTGTAGAATTCGTCTTTTTATGCCTTCTATAGTCTGTTTATGAAAAATGGTTTCCATTTTTTTTCATTCGTTTTAGCTGTAGATACCGCCAAAAAGGAAAAGTTTTTTTTATGGCCACCTTGTATTTCGCATATCAGAGCAACAGAAAAAAAAATTAAAGTCATTCTTTTCAATAAATCGAAACCATTTCATCGAGAATTTAAAGGTTTTATATTTTTTTCTCTTTATTCCCAGAAGCGAAACGATTTCCTTCAACTCCTGATGGATACGGGGAAAGAAATATCCGACGAACAGAGAGGAGAATCAGCGGAGAGAGACAAGGGAGACATAGCCTCGAACTACGAATTGACAGATGTTGAACAGCAGATATTTAAAACGGTTACATCCAAAAGTAAACTTTTTTGAACTTGGTAACATTGAAGCCTTGTTATACTAATTTATTTAAATTATTTTTAATTTACGAATATTTTAATGTACTAATAATAAATTAATTTACTAATTTATTTAAATTATTTTTAATTTACGAATATTTTAATGTACTAATAATGAATTAATTTACTAATTTATTTAAATTATTTTTAATTTATGAATATTTTAATGTACTAATAATGAATTAATTTACTAATTTACTTAAATTATTTTTCTTTGTATGTATATACAAACATGCACATGCTTTCTCTTTTATTACTTATTAGCAGCACCCTCACGACGTTGCCCGTGCCATAGGATCCAAGAAGAAAAATTAGCTTTAAACTTAAGTCTAGCCTCCACCCGATATAACATGGGCAGGTTAAGAAACATCAAACAAACAAAAATATATTTAGAAACTCTAAAAAATAGCTACTAAACAATTTTCATTGCAAACATTTATAAATATTTAGACTGTTAAAATGTAGAAATAGGGTATGCTCGCAGACAAAACACAGGTGATCATTTTGCTCCTCGGGTAATTCATTCTGTCTCCACAATTCAATTACAATGCGATTTAAAGCAAGACGGTTATTTCGCTCATCAAAAGACTTTGCTCCCTTAAGTGTGGACCTTATTTCTCTGATTTTCGCGAACTGAATGTTTCTCCATTTACTTTATCGTGCGAAAAACGAAGTTTTTTGTCATTTAAGAGGTTTCTGCAAAGCTTAGATTTCCTTCTTTTGGATATGATAAAATTTGAATTGTTTAAAATCTAACGTAAACAAAGAATACCACAACTCTCGATATTTCCGCACATCCATGAAAAATTGCAAAGTTAAAAGTGTAATTATAAAACTTTAATTTTTATTTTGATATGACTTCAATTTACTAAAACCTTGCTCAATGCCCTATAAAATGATATATATATCTCCAGTATCCATTAATTATTTCTCGAGGTTTTCTGGTTCCAATATACAGACGATTTCAAGAGACTTTATTTCCCACTATGTATGTTGTTGTAGTTACTAATGGCACTTGCTATGAACAATCCCCCCCTGCTGATACAGGAGCAGATTTAAGCCCAAAGGAGCGTCTCTTGTTTTTTGAAGTAGTGCAACTAGGGCCAAAAGTACGACTTAGCTATGCACTCACCACATTTGCTTGCACAGCCCCTTTTTACAGGGGGGGGGGCACATTCATACATCTTACAGATAGTACACAGAAGAACAACCATGCCCGAACCGGGACTCGAACCCGAGACTCCAAGAACACGTGCTACCTCTGTGCCAGATAGCCGGCTCAATATGTATAGATTAGTATAAATTACTCATAAAGTCAATTCTGGTTATCAGCATTCAATTACAATCACGTGTTATTACCAATTTGTAATTAAACTGCATATATAAATATTTTTGAATGAGAAATTAAGACTGGTCCCTTTATTTTAAATCCTGTTATGTGACTTTACTAGCCACGATGGCCCAGTGGGAAGGTCTCGACTCGTGATTCGTAGGGTTTCAGGTTCGAGACCCGATTCCACCGAAGAACCGTCGTGCAAGGAGGTCTGTTGCACGTTGAATCCGCCTAGGTCAAACGTCTTTCCGCTGGTTTGGAGAGGGGTCTGCCAGATCAAGCGTCGTCCTCGTTATCTGACCGCGTTACAAAATTAACAGGCCCGTTCGCAAATAGCCCTAGTGTTGCTTTACCACAGGACATTAATATAACTAAACTAATATGAGTTTATTTTTCCTTCTTAACATCCTTGCAGTAAAGTTAAATACCGTATATTTTTCCAGATGTCTCGTTGGACGAATTAGTGGCCCAGAGCGTCATCTTCTTCGTGGCTGGCTACGACACAACGGCCTCCACTCTCTCATTCGCCACCTACCTCCTCGCTTTGAATCAGGATGTTCAAGACAGGCTAAGGGAAGAAGTGGACGCAGAACTGGAAGAAAACAATGCAAGTTCTTGTTTTCCTTGCTTCTAAGTGCTATTAAACAAAAAAAAAGAAGATATTTTAATTAATTTTTAGCATTCAGTTAAGGATTTTTGGTACACTACAATTGTAAACAAATCGATAATTTTTCAGATTTTAGTTATGTATACAGTGTTCTAAGAGCGTGGAAAAAGCATTTATCTCGTTTAATATTGCAGCTACAAGTATATATCCATAATCGAAATTTCATTAAATAAGGTGGATAATTGTATGATAACCATTCGCTTTAATGGAGGTTGATAATAAAACATCACACGACCATATTTACAATTGCGTTTATTGGCACCAAGCAACTCGCTGGAGAACAGAATGAAGAACTGAGCAGAACTCATCTTTTATACACCTGGAGGACATTCGAGAACCATCTCGCTCGAATGGTAAAGAATGTTCTGGAATCATCCCGATTTTAGAGAAATAATAAGAACGATTTTAAATTAAAAATCCAGTCTTTGGACAAAATGCGCAAGCCGGGAATCGAACCAGAGACCAACGGCTTAACAGTCCAATGCTCTGCCACTCGAGCCATGGTAAATCACAACAGTATTTCTTTTTGCGGCAATATTTTCTTGCTAATGCATGTGTTTGTGTATGTAAAATATAAACATAATTTAATTTTGCATATGCATGGCCGAAAGGAAGAAATTTTTATTTCGATTTGTTTTATTTCTGGAGGCGTAGTTTACACATGCAAGAAATAATGACAAAAAAGTCATCTGCTCATTTAGCGATACAGAATCAAAGTGACAATTTTTTTATGAGTTTTTGGTAGGGATTTTGTTGACACCTGTCGACTTAGTGAATCCATCAAAGTTATTAATAAAAGTCATTATTAAATTTGTATATATTCCGTTTTTTCCATTTTCATTTTACAGTCAGAATTATTAAACCCTTCTTAACATAAACCATTAGTTATAAAATAGATCTTAGAAAATCAAATGACATATTTATTTACTGCTGAGAAGAATCAGCAGAAGATTTTATACTATATTTAAAATATTATTAAAATGACAACAAGTTCAACTCTTTGTGTTATTGTGGCACATCGCCAAAAACAGCAGAGTTATTTCAAATTTTTAAAATTGTGAACCTTAAAAAAGCTGCCTACTAACAATGGATTTTCAATAAGACTCTGCCTGTAGAGGCCCAGACACATAAAAATATGATGAGAGGAAGTATCCGTAAAACATTTGAAATAGATTTTAAAGGGCTTAGAATCTTCAGAATAGTTCATAATACTATAGTGCTACTGAGAAAGCGAGTAAGAGTAGTTTGATCCTGTCTAGTACAATCAAGAGTCAATGATGTACTGGTGGGATAAGCTAAGTAATTTTTTTTAGCTCTCGTCTATACTAATACATAGTACATTATACTAGCCATATTATATTATGTTATTGTATTAATATTTACAAATTTTAAAGTATATTAACACAAATTTTAAAGTATTTTAAAGTATATTATAATTTTAAAGTAATATTTACATCGTTTTAGTTTAGAAATTAGACGAACCAACTGGTAATTAAAGGCGACTAACCCTAAATATATATAAATATTCTGACTGTTCTAACATACAGAAAGATTAAAAAGTAGTAAGCCAGTTGAAGTATCAGAAGCTATCCGCAGGCAAAGAATAGTAATATTTCATCCGGAATATATTCCACGTTTATTTTATTATGCCAATACCTTTTGCCAAGCACTTAATTGTTTATTTATAACATCTTTTTCCATTGACTTTCTTTGCTGCTTCATATTTTGCCGTTTTCAATAATATCATTAAAAAGTGTATTCATTTTTTAAAGGGTGAACTCAGTTATGAAGCAATACATCGAATGAAGTATCTCGATAATGTTATATCTGAAACTTTGCGGTACTATGCAATCGTTGTAAGGTAAAGTCCCTCTTTTCCTCTTGAAATCTCCTGTTTTATCACCGCATTTCTGATGAATAATTTTTTTTATTTATTAAGAATATTTTTCTTTAAAGGTTAACTATAATTTGTATATTTTATTATTTTGATGGTATTATGTTGCTTATCATGTTCATGCCTTTTCTTTCTTTTATATTATTATGATTTTTTTGCTGTTTAAGTCTTGATTAAAAATATGTAAGGACGATGCTAATTTAAGATATTTTTATTATTGTGATTGTTTGATGTTAGAATTCATTTTATGGATATGCGCAGTAATTCGAATGATGACTATGCTGCATCTCTACAGAGTCGCTAGTGACTGAAATTCTGTAGTTATGGAAAATCAAATTACCAATTATTTTTGTAGTATAATTATTAGCACTGTCTGTGTATCAAAGATTTATTTCCTGAATTATTTCTATCAATAAATTCTGAATGAAATTAAAAAGGACCATGTTCTTAATTCTAACTTTGCTAATATCAAATACAAATATATAAGTTCCATTCCAATTTCTTTCTCAGATTGGAACGGTATGCGGACACAGATTACAAACTGGGGGATACTGGAATCACCATTGAGAAAGGCACGATAATATCTATTCCAGTGTACGCCATGCACAGAGATCCCAAGCTCTGGCCTGATCCCGAGAAATTTGATCCTGACAGGTGAGAAAAGTATTGAACTACAATATACCATGGTAACAGAAATTTTAAAATTATTTTATTAGTTATAGATACTTTCATAGAAGGTGAATTACGATGATAAACATGCTTTTTATCATTTTTAATTTAATTTTATCTCGGTGTGTTCTAACTCTAATCGTAACCAACAAAAATGTTATAGAAATTTTCGATTTTAAATTTATGCACAGTTCTCTTGCTCCTCATTTCTGTGAAAATATCGATCTTCAGAGACTATAGAATTCAGATTAATTCTGTAAATAAAGGGTTTAAATAATAATAATTTTAAGTTTATGCATGCGCGCGCACGCCATATACGCCTCTTCTATCTTGTTCTGAACTCAGTAAGAGAAATTAATTAATCAATTTCCAATTTCTCGAGTCATATTTGAACTAAGAAGTGCAGATATGAAATTAATACGATTCTATTTTTTAAACTTCCCGTAGATGCTTGCTTTTTTAGATGTTATGATTATCTGCTCATCCATGGCATCTAGACGCGAATTTTACAGAAAGCATGGCGAATTTTGCATGTAGGCAATTCTTACGTAAACAAATTTTTAAACAATAAACGCGAGACAGTTTTTTTGATCGTTTGTAGTTCTAATGTTAGAGGCGAAAGCAACTGGCTAGTCAACTCACCCCTCACAGCATCTCAATCCCACCCAAATCTCATTGGAAGAAGGAATAAATATATCTCAAATGAGCAATATCAACATCTTCACAGATGGCTCAAAAACAGAACATGGAGTTGGAGCTGCGTTTTGTGCCCTGATAAATGATTCCTGGTCCTACCAATGGTCTGCCAAACTTAATGACAATAATACCGTTTTTCAAGCTGAACTCACTGCACTACATGAAGCAGTGGCGGATTTGGAGTTTCAGAGGCCCGAGGCGCAAATCAATTTGAGGCCCCCTTCCCCTCCAGTTGTATTTACAGTATTCTCTCTTTGTACATATGTTTCTGTATCCGATTTTTTTGTGTTAAAAAAAGAGGGGGGGACCTAGGTACACAAAATTGAAAATTAAAATCAATTTTTTCATTCTACTTGGCAGTATTTAAAAGGATGATGAGGTTCAGGGCCTGTTTAGGCTGTTCTTAAAAAAATAGGTGCTATTTTGTACCATAGTTGCGCAATATTTTTCAGAGATACACGTCTAAAATTCCATTATACACTAAATCAATTATTATAGAATGGAGCTGTTTTTCTCTTTTGGTGATAAAAATATTTTGGTTTTGTTTTGAAATGTTATCAGAATCAGCTGATATTTTATTTTGTTGTTTATAATTATAAGTTGTTAATTCCTCTGTTCCATTCTCAGATCGCTCATTAATTTCTTCGAATTCGCATTTGGCTTCGGCTAACTCATCAACATTTTCTTTTGCTTATTCTATTTTAATTTGTTAATTTGTCTTGGTTTACATTTTAGGTTTGCATCCATTTCTCACGTCAATTTCTTCGAAATCATTTTCAACTTCAGCTTGTTCATTTTTCTTGTGCAAATTTTATTTCAGTACGCTCATTTATCTTTTCAAATACGCATTCTTGTTCAACTCGTTCATTAATTTGTTAGAATTCATATTCTACTTCAGCTTGCACGGTGTTTGTTTTTCATGTAAATATTCAATTTGAAATTTCTCATAGATTTTTTTAGGTACACATGTTGTATCATGTACCTAAAAGAGTTGCTCAAGTTGCCCTTTCTGTCTCATTTTCCATTTTATTTCATTTTTCAAACGTTATAATACATTTATTAAGTAAATTTTTATGTCGTTCTGCATTTTTTTTGCGTTTTGAAGCCCCCGATTCAAACTTTCTTTTCTGTAACATGGCTAAAACATTAAAAGAAATTAGTAGCATACAAAATATTAGCTGGACTTTTGACGATTTTTCCGAGTTGAAGAATTCCCTCCAGTTTAAAGGAGAAAGTAACCAGTTTATTTTATCTTTTTCAGCAGTGCCAATGCCAAACGATTCGTATTGTAAATGAACCCTGTTTTCAAACCTTCAAATGTGCCAACAAATATAAAGCCACGATTACAATATTTTCAAAAATACGAAAATAGAAACGAAAATTTATTAAAAAATTACATGCTTACCAATCTTCACATTGGTGAAAGGTCAAACACAGAAATGAATTCATTTCCACAACACAAATTAAAGTCAATATTTTTCAAATGTGAAACGCTAAATCGCTAACAGGATGTTTTGGAGAAACTAACCTCCTTGAGCAAAGATCTTCTAACCAAGTTCTCTAACTAAAATGCTTTCTATGTCCTATTATACTAGGGATGCATAACCTTTTCAGGATGAGGGGCAAAAATATGAAAAAGGATCATGTCGAAGGCCAAAGCAGCTCGTGAATGTTAAAACGTTAAAACACTGTTTTTTTAGTGGCAATGCGCATGAATTACAATTATTATTTTACTTATTTTACACATGGACACATTATGCAATAAATAAATAAATGAAACACAAACAGCATAAAAATGATTAAAATACTTTAAATCCAAAAAAAAAAAAGATAACTCTTAGAATAGTGGCAAACTTGAAATAGAATAACAGAGGAAAACTTTTTGGTAACCATACAAAGAACAAAATTTAATTTTTGAGGTAAACAATTACTCATCAAAATTATTAAAAGTTAATGAGATGGTTGGGACTGAATATTTGAAACTATTGATTTTATGTTGGGCTTAAAATTGTTTGTGGCAATGCGTATAACAGAAGAAAGGTTCTCGTCTGCTATTCTATTTCTTATTTTTGATTTTTTTGAATTCATTAGTGAGAAAGTTTGCTCAAAAATGCAATTTCTGCTAAAGAAAGTTGCACTTGCAGCTGCATTTTGCTTTAAGCGTGAAAATTCTAATGTCTTTATAAAATTCTAATGTCTGTTTTTCTTAGAACTGATTTTTGAAAAAAATCAAAATTCTGCAAATCAATTAAGGTTAACAGCGTACTCTCATCCACTAGATTTACGTCAACAAAAAAATGGAGAAGAAAATACGTCATTTTTTGGTACTTTTCAAAATCTGAAAACTGATAATCAAATGCATTGTTCAAGATTTGAATTTGATCCTCATAATGCATTTTCAATCGTGGAAATTTTTCACGTCCGCGAGCTTCTCCTGTACGAAAGTTCGTACTCACAGGTAGTCATGGAGGGAACAAACTAAAAAGCCGCGTAATAAAAAGTAAATAAACTTGATGAACAGCTGTAAATTATTTATCCTGATGTAGAATTGTTTTCGTATCCTGGTTGACATTTTACTCTCTCATTCTCAGAATAGTTGGTTTTTCAAGGGTACTGATATTGCATGATTCTTTGATTGAGATAGCTGAACTGGGAGTGGTAATAGTAGAGTGCAAAAATGAAAGGTTTTATTAAAAAATATCCTCTTTTTCAAAATTTAAATTATTATTATTTTAGAACTAAATTTTGAGGCCCCCTTAATTTATGAGGCCCGAGGTGCGCGCCTCATGCGCCTGTTTGGAAATCCGCCTCTGACATGAAGCAATAAAATATGCATCTCAGTTTGCTAACAACAACACTTTTAAAATACACGTCGATAATAGAGCTAGTATAGAAATTCTAATCCAAAGAGTATAAACCAAATAGCAAGAGAAAGTTTTGGTGTATTGCTTACAAATCCAACAATCTCATGGGTTAAAGCGCATGCGGGAAATTTAGGCAACGAAAAAGCAGGCCAACTAGCAAAGGACGAAACGTGAAATGGGCAACATTATATACAAACAAAACTCCCCCAAACCATATATAAAAGCCCTGCTCCGGAAAGACATGCCGGAGGAATGGCAAGGATATTGGAGCAATGGTGACACAGGCAGGAAAGTTTTCAATATTCTGCCTTCAGTCAACCTTTATCCTACAAACTGGATCAGAGAGGATATTATTTTCTTCTCAGAACACGGCCCTTTTCCTGCCTACCTTAAAAGGTTCAACCTTTCTGAGAGTGACCAGTGCAGTTGTGGTGGGACTGGCACAGCACTTCATTATGCCAACGAATGTATCCTCACAATCTCTTGGCATACGAAAAAACCATCGACAAGACATGAACAAGAATGGCTGAGAAGAGTCGCCAGCAACCGTTTATTCAGGCAAAAAATGCCTAGCACAATTAAATTTAAAAGTGGAAATAAAAATCTATTCTCATCTTCTTAGTCCTCAATATCAAGTCCCATACTCACAAAGACTGAAGGAAAAACAAGCAGCTTCCTATTGTACACTACAATCAAGCAGAGTTTCTTTTCATTCTCACAAGCAAAATTATTTTCTATATCCTTTTAATACCTGCAACGTCACTTAGTGTTTCATAAAATAAAATGAACACAGAATATATGTATATCATAACTCATTTTATATTTCAACCTATAATAGGGTCAAACCATTTTTCAAAGAAGAAAATCTCTGTAAACGGCTTTTTTCATTATCATATCTTATATGCTTGTAAATTCTGTAAATAGTTTTGCTTTTATTTTTTTCTTACTGTAAATATTTTATTACTTAAAATAAAATTCCTGTAACATGCCCACCAAACCGTGCAGTGATCAGAATGGTCACAGATGCGGGGGGTATGAGACAGCACTCTGTTCTATAGTACTAAAGTGACTCCTTCAATGAAACAATTAAAATGAATAAAAGATTTCATTTAATATTTCATTTAATCATTTTAAATGATTCATATATTTCAGATTTCATTTTAATATTTTATTTTATACAAGTTGTTATTATTATTGTCAGATTTACTCCGGAAGAGAGAGCCAAGAGAGATCCCTATGCTTATTTGCCTTTCGGTGCCGGACCCAGGAACTGCGTTGGGATGAGATTTGCCCTCGTGGAGATCAAGGTTTGCCTGGCCTACGTCATCGCCCATTTCAAGATCGCTAGAAGTCCACAGACAAAGGTACGATTGGCAACAGAAAAAGTTTCTTTTATATTATTGAATTATCTTTGCCAATATAGCTATAAAATTGCGATTTTTAAATCACAATTGTTTGTTTTGACATTTTCCATAGGTCCCATTGGAATTTAATTTGGGTCAGCAAGGACTTTTGAAACCTAAAGAAGTTGTAGTAGGAATGGAAGTCAGAAAAGATAGTCCTCTACTGAAGTGGAAACAATATTTCTTAAAATAAATTCATTAACAGATTCAATCAGTCTTTCTGGAATTTATTTCAATCTCTCAGAAATGAATACCTCAGAAAGTATAACTTGCTTTCCTTTTATCTTTTTATTTTTTTTATTACGCTGCGCGAATTTTTATATATAGTTTAGTCGTTGTTTAACTAATTTTCGTTGATGTATGACTTTGTCAGTTTTATATTCTACGTTTTATAAACTTTCGCGTTTTTTGATGAAAGTTTGTAGGGATTTTATTACAGTATGGTAGAAAGCTGTGAATAAAATTTCTACAAAAAACAAATAATTCTTCTAATATTTCTCTGTTTTGAATAATCTACTGAATTATATCACCTTTTTGTATGCTTTCTAGAAAATTTAAAGCTTCAAACTGTAACTTGCAGAACGTCTTATTTTCTTAAAATTAATATAATACTCCAAGCATCTTAGAATTCCATCGGCTAATTTATTGTTTCAACTTAACAGCATATATTACATACCATTGCCAGATTCCAAAAGGTTTACAATTGATCATCTGCAATTATACAAAAAATAAATAAAAGAAACACAATAAAACATAATAAAAATATGTTTATCAAAGAAAAAATCGCTTGCTTTTATTCTTTTAATAATGTTTTAACCGAAATAAAAATAATAAAACTTATAAAATGTCCGAAAAGGAATCGTCTGCTAAATGTCTATTAACAGATTTAGATTATGATATTTATCGAACACCACTCAATTTGCACTTACAATTTCCTAGTTGATAAAGTTATTTAAATAGAATAGAATATTAGATGAATAACTTTAATTGATTAAAATGAATGAAACAAATAATTATAAGCATATGAATTTCAAAACTTTTAAAAATAATGAAGTTGTTTTTTACTAATGATTTATGGTAGAGTGTTATGAGATATCTTAAAGCTGTTCAACCGTAAATATTTCAGTTTTAAAATGAATAAAGATTAAAATGAAATCTGCTATGCATATTTCAATGTATCATGTCAGAATATCATTTCTTGAACAACCAAGCACCACGTGCTCGTGCAAGTTAAATTATATTTTTATTCATTTTAATGGTTTCATTTGAATGAGTCACTTTAGTATTGAAAACGATCATAAAAAACTGTCTCGCATTTATTGATAAAAAAATATCACAATTCCTATTTATTTTGTTTCATATAATCACGTATTCAAAATGACATTTTTCTAGGTTTTATTTGCTGTAGTCATTACCTTATTTTTTTAAATCAGAGCTTTTGTAAATTAGGTGGCAACGCGCTATTAAAAGCTGATTTTTTGAGATGCTCGTGTAGATAATAAAATTTCAGTTTTCGCCTACGGACTTTTGTTGACACCAAAAACCTCATCCAAGAACAATATCAAGTTCTGACATGATAAAAATAAATGGACAATTTCTAAATTCCTTAATATTCTAAATATTCTTCTCAAAGCAGAGTAAACATGATTGTGTGTTAATTAATGAGATATTTACCAATACAGGAAATTCACTAAATTTTTATATCAATTATCTACCACACTAATACGAAATTGGCTGTTAAAGAAATTACAGTTTATCTAAAATGGGTGACATGGAGGTCTATTCATTTCGTGATACAGTTCCACGTGAAAAAGAATGGTTTCATAGATTATCTAATGCAAGAAATTGCCACGTGATGATTCAACTTCATATTTCTTTTAAGTTATGCAGTATTTGTCATGTATAAAGTTTGATATTTTGCAAAAGATGTTAGTCTCTAAAACCCTTTTTTTTCTTTTGATGCATCATTATTCTATATTTACATTTTCAGGGAAATTGGTATATGTTACATTATTATAAGGTTTAAATATGCTCATTTCAAGAAAAAAAATTATATTTATGTTTCACGTATAAAGAAATCACTTCTATTAGACTTTGCATTCTATTTATCAAATCTTAAATAAGAAATTGAGAGAGTAAGTGAAATTATTTGTAACTATTTATGTGATAATGAATTTATTTAACTATGAATAAAGAATAGTTACTTGAAATTAACTGAGTCAAAATTTTTGTTGTTGCTGTTTATGGCACTGTTTCAAGTTCTCTGACTGTCAGCGGTTTAAACCGATTGAGCGGCTCTCGTTTTTCAGTAGCGCCAACTAGGGCGAAGAATACGACTTATCTACACACACGTCACAAACCCTTTTTATGGGTCGGACTTCATTCATGAATTTCATTCATTCATCCGCAGATCGTAATTTAGGTTTGGAACAGAGAACGATCACCTTTGACCTAGTACGCCCAGTGGTATTACTCTCGACATGGAGGACTTTGTGACCATGACAGATTTAACGAGCGCCAGCCGCCACACAATTGAGGACTCTTCGGCCAGCGAGGTTCGAACTCGCAAGCTAAGGAATACATGTCCAACTCTTTACCAATCAGACTAACCTGGCCCTTGTATCAATTTGTTGTACGTTGGAAAAAATATTGTCTAATTACTCAAAACATTTCACTTCATGACGTATTTTTATAAGGGTAGAGTAAGACAAATTCTATTTCATTCGGGAGGCCTAATTTAAAATAGATTTTTATGGTTTATATGTTTGTCCTATTCCACGAAATAACCCTTTAAGAAACTAAAAGAACTATTTGAAAGTTTGATTTTTCTTGAAATGAACAGTTTTGAACCTTATAATAATGGAACATACGAGAGTTTCCCTGAAAGCGCATATAGGTTAATGATGCTCCAAAGGAAAAAAAAAAGTTTATTTTTGGGGCTAAAATCTTTTATAAAATATGTAACTGTACCTTTGTCTACATTGAAAATGACACTAATTCACTTTCATGCAAATACTCGTTATAACGACAAAGGCCGGCTTTCTGGCACAGAGGTAGCATGTCTTCCTCGTGTTCTAGGAGTTCTGGGTTTAAGTCCCGGTTCCAGAATGGATGTTCTTCTGTGTGCTGTCTGTGAGATGTGTGACTGTGCCCCCCTCCCTGTAAAAAGGGGCTGTGCAAGCGACTGTGATGAGTGTGTAACTAAGTCGTACTCTTGGCCCTATAGTTGGCACTACTTCAAAAAAATAGACTCTCCTTTCGGCTTAAATTTGCTGTTGTATTAGCGGCGCCTTGTCCATGGCAAGTGCCATGAGTAACAACAACAATAACAATAATGGCAAAGGCATACAGACTTTTTCTGATGCTATCTGGCAGTGAAAATGTGAAGCATAAGTGCGAACATTTTCTTCTCAAGCACAAATTTACACGTATGCCAAAATATTGTAGTCCTAAAATGTTTTTGCCTTTGTTGCAGTTCTGTTTAAAATACAAAACCGCCTGGAGTCAAGACATGGAAAGTTTCTATTCATGTAATAAATGATATTTTGAATTCTTCCTTTCAGTGAAACAAATTCAAGAATTTTTTTTGCTACACTATTTGTTCTAATAAATTCTTTCCTAATATTTTTATGTATTTATAAATTAGGCACTTAATACCACACCTATGTTTATTGAGATCATGTGACTTCTTTAGGACTTGGTACAAATGCAAGTAGTCTTTATTGTTAAAGAACTAATTCAGAAAAGGAAAAAAAAATACAATGGAATCAATTGAAAAAACAACAACATACAAATGAAAAAATAGAAATACATGTGACATAACAAAAAATGGTAAAAACTAGAATGGAGATGAATACATTAACGATAGAGGAAAGAACTTGATAAAATTCTTCATGTAAGATTGAAAAGTATGCAGCATTGAGCTTAAAAAATTTTCATCCTTGCAAGAAAACCATTGATGCGTTTTCAATAATTTTTATTAGTCCTCTTATTTTATTTATAGTATATCCGTAAGTATGATCTGATACCTCATTTTTTGCTTTATTAGCAGTATAGAAAGTAGATTACAATAATCACAGGCTTAACTTCATGCTAATTAGCATTTCTATGTCTAATTTTCATCTATCCTTTTAGTTGATCGATTTTTTTAAACAACATACAGTTAAGAATGTAATTTTGAAGTCAAAGAGGATGCGGTTTCATTCTCAACAAAGATTTGTCACTAAAACAAACTAGGGTAAATAATATTGAAAAGGAAATACCTTTTAAATATACGGTACATTTAAAAAAATATTTTGCCAAGTAATTAATCATTTTTTACTCAGGAAATTTAAAATTTCATTATTAAGAAAAAGATAAAATGAAATGAAAAGATAAAATGAAAAAAGATCCTTTTAAAACATGAATTATCAAACAAAGGTCTTAACAGTTTGTTTCCTAATAAATTTTAGCATAATCTAACAATGGTATATAATAATAGATAAATGAACGATTTTCATTTACCTATATAAAGTATAAAAATTGGATGAAACTCCATATATATAATTCGATGAAGCAATAAAACGTATGTGAATAAAAAAAGAGATGAAGTTTTTTCATCTCTTTTAGTAGATGAAATATACATTTTACTATATATAGTAAAAACTAGATGAATAATTGCCAAAATGGAGATTTTTTATGTACATAAGTAATTAATCATTAAATTTTAATTGTTTTTATTCTCCACTTTTAAATTTTTTATTTTCTAATATTAATTTATTTTACTTTTAATAAGTAAAAGGCTAGCTAAAACATTTCATTAAAAATAGGACACTTTTAAATCAATTCAAAGAATTAGTGTCTAGATACCAAAGAAGTATTCATGTTGCTAGATCCTTTCAAATAAAAGTTATTGAAATAAACAATAAAATATTATATTGTTAAAATAAATAAATTACAGTTACGGTGTTATAATATTGAAAAACGTTCGGGAGCATTAAAGGTGCAGATTTTGCCATCATAACATTGATCATAGTTTTTAAATGCAAAATTTATGATATAATTTTCCTCATTATTGTAAAACCTTATACAATACAGAATTTGTTCTAATTTTATTCAAATTATTTTTAAGCGGTTCACCTGCTTCTATCAGTATCTCTTTTTCAAACTAGTTTAAATTACTTAATGACTTAAATTAATTAAGATAAATAATGACTTAAAATGTTCTCGCATGATAATAATAATTTTCTCGCATTATAACTTGAAATTTGCAATTGTAGATTTCATTTTTTAAAAGTTTTAAGCACCATGAAACGAAAATTTCTCATCTGGGACCAAGCTGCGTAAGATTTATTTCTAAAAAAATGTCAACAAAAATAAGACCATAAATGTTAAAACAAATTCAGTGAATGAATATATTTTGCCAAGAGTAAGTTCCTTAGTTTAAAAATCAAAATAATCTTTTTAAACAAATTAAATATAAAGTTTTATACCTTTGAAGAAAACTGACATTTTATGACATATTCAAATATATAGTGAGACATAAAATATTATACACATAGACTTACGGAAACATTTTTAATTTTATTTTCCATTTTATTACTTTGTTTCTTAAGACACATATCTTCATAATAGGTAAATAGAAAATTTAGCTAAATTACATTTACATATATAATCAATGTCAAATATTGTTAGAAATTGAAAGAACATTGCTGAAAATACGGCAAGAAAGAAAACTAACTGATTTTAAAGTGTCAAAAGAATTCGAAAACAGATAAGTTGAGGATTTCTTCCCGATTTAGTTTTCGTCAATGAGTAGGAGTCTAGCTACTAAATATTTTAATTTTTTATAAGTCAACGTCCTGGTACATTAGTAGCTAGTCTTCCTCGTGATATGGGATTCCAGCGTTTGCTTCCCAGTCAGGGACTCGAACGCGGTTGTACTGTGTTCAATTTGTGAGGTGTGTGTATGTCCCCCCCACCGTAAAAAGGGTTTGTGCAAGTGAATGAGAAAAGTGTGTGTTATGTTCATATCAGCTTGAAGTCCGACTTCTGCCCTCGGGTGTTCAGGGGTCCATGCACTCAGAAGCTACTACACCCCTTCTTCTGTTATAAAGCGGACACGTCATCAATATCTTCATTATTGTTTTGTAAATTTTTCGAACTCCTTTTTACAGAATACAATTATCAATAAAAATATCCTTCGCAAGCTATGTTTTAAAATATTTTTAAGAAATAATCAGAATATTCAGCACAATTTAATTGATATCAAAAATCATTTTTCTATATTTTAATACGGCTTAAAATCTTTTTCATGCAATGTCATTTTCTGTAATACAGGAAAAATAATTAAATAAAGTATCATTATCACTTAAAAAATATCTAATCATACGTGCTTAAGCTTATTCCCTTCCCCATTAACATTTCCCAAAGTTCCCAGGAGTATGCCGTATGGGAGAAGCGTTCCTCCTGCACTTATGATGAGGCCTTTTCTTATTCTGTAGAATTTCCATAGCGTCAAAGTGGGTTGGGGAATGAAAATGTCGAGATTGACTGAACTTGCTTCCATGCATTTAGTGGGAAATCTGCTGGTGAAAGAAAGAATGAATTTTCTTGCGTCCGCTGCCATTTCATTCACAGCAGATGCCGGCAATATCGCCATCAGCAGATGAGCTAGATTAACAGTAAATCTCGCAACAGTAACGGAGGTGCTTATGCTGTCGATTTCCTCAAAATATATGAAAATATAGCTGCACCAAAATATTTCGATCATGCTGTTAAGTATAGCATTAAAGACCGGGTAAGAAAATGAATCCTCGATTAAAGTCAAAATGTTGCTCAGTTCTTCGAAGTCCTTTAAAATTTTCTTGCAATTCATCGTCGAATTTGAATTTTTTATTTTCATAAGGAATTCGCTGAAACACCATTTCATGCCAGTGCAGAGAAAACAATAGAAGCTGACCGCGGAAATGAGGATGCAATTCGACGCCAGGGGTGTCAAGAACATCGTTATGTACCGGAAATAGAGGAAGACTACCTTTACTTCTTCAGAGGTAATGGAAGATGACCAAATCCGTTTTCGATAATATTCTCTTAATTTTCCACTAAAAACTGCAGCTGCAATATTCAAATGAAGAACACTCATGACTATCAAATAGAATATAATCACCCTATTCATAATCTTAGTTGGAATACTTTTATAAAACATAGATATCAGTGAAAACTTTCTTAGTAATAAACAGATCTTGCGACGGGAGTTAATCAAGTAAATGTAAATGGATACTTGCAGAAGAGCGACGAAGAGTAGAGTAATTTCGTTTTTAGACTTTGGATCCAAAGAAAAACATACAAGACGCGTTGAGAGCACAATCGTTAAGGATAATATAAAGAGATGTTTTTTAAAATCCCACACACGACCACCAAATGTAAACTTTCGGAGTATTTTAGGGCAAGTCGCCACTTCTAGTCCCATCAGGTTAAAAAGAAATAAAATTGGTTCTAACGATTTCAAGCTACCGTATTTTAATTTCTTCGCAGCAGTTATAACGTACACCATATCTGGTATATTTTAACCCGACTGTATTCTAAAAGGTTTAGAGCTAGAAATGCCTCGCTGATATTGTAAAGTGAAGTTTTCGATAAATATATAAGAAACACAGCAATAATAGGGAGAATCAAATATTAATTCCTTTGCTTCTTTGTTTTTCTTTAAAATTATCAAATTATATTTACATATAAATTATAATTGTATGCATTTGAATAGAAATTATTTAAGCATTCATGTGATTCTATTCCGTTTTTATCTTTTTCCAAAATTCTTTTCTTGCAGAAAAAGCTCGTTTTTTGTTTTCATAAATATAGGTATAACTTATCAGAAAACTGCATTACAATATTTCAAAACTTGTACCACCTGTATCATCATATATCTAGTTTTTGAATATTTACAAATATATGGAAATTCGTTGCGAAATTATCTCATGCAAATGCAAACAAGGTATTATAATTATACGAATAAATATTTGATTCAGTTGGCAACGGACAATGCCAAGCGCAATGAATTACTTAGAGATAAAATTAGCGTTAGTTATTCTGTTATAATTAAGCTTTAATTTCAACTCTACATAAACTATAAAATAAAAAGTTTAACCGAAATTCATGTGGCGTAAAATATTATTTACTGCACCAGAAATTTCAAGATCATCTAGATGTCAACTCTGTTTACTAAGGATGGCGCAACAATGCCATTATATATAAATAAAAAAAAATTAAGTGGGAAAAACAGGAGCTTTTAAATAATATAAAAATCATTCATAAAATGAGGACACATTTAGGTCAATTAATCATCTCTATTTTTTAAAGAAATCTTTCACCTGTTAACATAATAACAATTTTTCTGGAAGAAACAGATGTGTCATAGCATTAAGAAATAAGTTTATCTTTATGTAGAGTAAAATTAGTCTCGATTCCTCAAATAAAAAAAAGTCTCAGCTTTTCAAATTTTCACATTAAATGATTTGCGGTTCACGATTTAGTGAACATAACAGATAAGATGGCATAAAATATATTTAACAACAACAGCAGCAGCAAAAAAAAAGTGAAATCTCTGATCGTAAATTTCAAGTTATCCTGTGAAAACATTATTATCTTTTAAGTAGCTATTTGTCTTATTTAATTTAAATCATTAACCGGTTTAAACCAGTTTGAAACAATCACAAGATTTCTCTATCGGTTTCTATCCTTCTCTCTCTCTCTCTCTTATATACATAATTTTTTAAACTTCTATTTTCAATTTTTCTAGCTGGCAAACTAAGTTTTGCAGCTCTGCCGATCTTGAGATAAATTAACATCTATGATGTCATAGTTCTTCGTCAGCCGTTTAAAAACGCATCTGTTTTCAAAGAAGTATACATAATAATAATGCAATACTGGTAAAAGCAGGTAAAAATATATGAGATTAAACAATATTGATGAATATTGCCATTTATGCTTTCTCCATTGCTTGCTCAATCTTGAATTTTAATTATGCGTTGCCATCAATTATTCAAAACGCCCTTAAAAGAACAACATCATGTTTTCCCATAATAAAATGCTTAAATGACAGACTCAGAATAGCGCGATGGATAATTATTTATATTAAAGTATTTAAGATTAAAAGTTATTAGTTTATTAATTCTTGATTTTTAAATTAATAAAGGATAGAAAATTTTAATTTTTACTATGAAACTTTTCCCATGAACCTGCAGTAATTGAGAAAATATGAACATTTTTTCACTCAACCTTAAAGATAGCAAATGTATGAAATGATCCTTGATCCGAGCCAATGAAAGTCACGCAAAATCCGACGTCATTATGACGTCAGAAAGAGATAAAAATACGAGGAAAACAAGAAATTTATTATGGAATGAGCAAATAATAATGGAATTTCATAAGGAATTCTGCGAAAAAATTTAGCTGGTTCCTACGGTTTATAGTCGAAGTCGTCTGCTTTCTTTCTTTAAAAACCGTCTGCAATAGAATTATTCGCATTTCTCGTTCTTTACAATTTCCTATTAAATCCATTCTTTTTGCTTCTTTGTCTTTATCAATAATTTACGGTTCATGTTATCCGCACATTTCTTATGTTCAATGTGCAAGCGAAGCTACTAGTTTCCCGCTTCCGGGCCTAGCGAAGCCGTAGGAAGTTTTTTTAAGTTAAAAAAATTCTGTCCGGTGCTTTCAACAGGTGCCTCCGGCAACTGTTGAAGGCACCAGGTCTGAAAAAAAAAAATCACAAAGAGACAATGTTTATAGGTAAAAAAATCCCATAGAAGTGTTTATTTACTTTGTCCGCCATCTTTATTGGCGACTTGGCATCCTTGGCGCAGCAAGGGGCACACTATACGTAACCTTTACCAAAATTTTAGCCATAATACCGTACACTCATGAATCCATTATGACGTCATGATGACGTCGGATTTTGCGTGACTTTCATTGGCTCGGATCAAAGATCATTTCATCCATTTGCTATCTTTAAGGTCTAGTCATTTTTTCAGCAGTTTGATTTTTTATAAATTTTTTATCATTTTACTTTCATTAATACACGTGTTTTTGAGATTACATACGCACAAAAACAATAAAATAATAATAAGTATTTGATTTTAGAAATTTATTTAATATATTGTCACAAAGATCAACTAGCCACAAAATAATACTGTATTAAGTTTTTTTAATTCTAAGCAAATGCGATTTGGCCGGGATTCAAACCCTCGACCTTGTATTTCATAAACTCGTACTTTACTATTGAGCCATGTTGACTGCACAGATCTTTCTTTTCTGACGATGTATTTAGAGATTATTATCTTTTCTTATAATAAGGATGAATGTGTGTATGTATGTTTGCATTGGCATTCTACGCGCTGAATTTTTTCACTTATATTTATTAAATTTGACACATACGCATTTTGGAAGTTGGGAAAATGTAACTGAAGGCGATTGTGTTGAAATTTTAATGAGAATTTTCATGAATAAAAAATAAACGACAATTTTGTCCCTTTCCTCGATAATTTTAAAAAAATACCAAGCACAAAATTAGTTTTTAATGTTTAAATAATTAGATTTTTCTACGATACAAATATTTTAACCAATAATTAAATTTCTATTTTTAATGAGCTGAAAAATATGTTAACAATATTTTTTTTTGCTAT
The DNA here is from genome assembly GCA_026289955.1 of Argiope argentata. NCBI lineage: Eukaryota > Metazoa > Arthropoda > Arachnida > Araneae > Araneidae > Argiope > Argiope argentata. The sequence continues at coordinate 2,865,953 of JAOUZG010017314.1, forward strand.
TTGCTTCACAGAAAATAAAAAGAAAATTTAACTTACACAAACACCTTATTAGGGCAATGGAAAATATTAACTTTTATCAACGAGTTGCCATGCCCTTGACTCTGAAATTAAAAATTGAGTTAGTTAATACGGTTTATTAAACATAGAAAGGTATCAGTTTTAACACACTTCTACACGACAGATAATAAATATTAAACATGGGATTGTTAAAAAAATAAAGGCAAGGAAATTATTTCTATGATCTTTTACGGTACATGTATTATTAATTCATTAAATAAAATTTTATTGGAGACAAACAGGTTTAATATATACCAGGTTAATATATATACAGGTTTAATATATAGTGGGCATCCATTCATCACTCTCAACTGCTAGTTTGTTTATCTTTAGTAACAAATGCGCATTTGTCAACTAAATAGTTTAAATGCAGTAAATAATTATATTTTTGTCGAATTTTTTCAATCAATTCGATTTGATGTACACTATCTGAAACAAAGTTTTAAATTCCTATGTACGAATTTCAAATTCATCCATCCACATATTCCATTGTTGTTGTTAGGTAGTTACACAATAGAAGGATATTGGCTTTTGCTTTATTTTAATAATGTATACACCTTTCGATTTGTAGTTAGAGAATTCAATTGAAGCAACGTTTTGAGGATTATGATGTCGTGTCCGATTTTTACGACGGAAAGAGGGGTGCAGCAGCTTCTGAGTATATGGACCCCCTGAGCACCATAAGGCAGAATTCTGACTTCTAGGTCATATGAGGATGAAACACATCCACACGTTTGCACAGCCACTTTTTACAGGGGGGGGCATTCACACTTTTCATAGATAGAACACAGAAGAACAACCCTGCCCGAACCGAGACTAGACCTTGGGACTCCCAGAACATGAGGAAGACGCGCGACCTCTGTGACAGAAAGCCGGCGAATCCATGTTTTAAATTTTATCAAATAGCAAATTAATCTCTTAAGCCAATGTATTGGATAAACAAATTAGACTTTAATGCCTGCTAGTTTAAAATATAACCATATGACTAAAACCGTTATTTTCCTTTTAAATAGCTTTAACGAAATATTTTCTATCAAACGCTTTCGTTTTGACAGTGTGCAGTGGAATACAACTGTGTTAACTAAATTATATCAGCTTTAACAAATCATATTAACGTAAAATATTGTTTAAGAAACTGAGACAACAAAATAGCAATAGATGTCGAAGATTGTTGATTGGTTTGCATATCTCTGCTGAATATATCAGAATTTTGGTATTTCATCTTCATTCATCGCAATAGCCACATAATTTTATTTTTTACAAAAAATTCAGATAGTTTTGAATTTTTTGCAAAAAAATTCAGAAAATAACTTTTGATGATTTTATCTGTAATAAAATTTGTTTCCTGTTGATTTAGCCAAGCATAACTTGCAGTGCTTTTAAAATATAAACTTTTAATCATTTCAAAACAGGCTTTTTTCTTATTATTTAGAGCTGAAATTTTTAATTTTTAGTATTTCATCTTATGAGTAGAGAATCTTGAATCTACAAAAATTCCCGGGAAGCCTAGTTCAATAATAGTGCCCAGAAACAAATATGTTTTCCGATTTTGAAAACCATTCAGTAGTTCGTCTTGAACATACCACATATCCTTTTGCCACATATTTTCTTGAGTACATTTTAAAAAGAAGTGATGCTTTTTTTTCTTACTCATTTCGTTTTTTTAATAATATCTATTTTCAAAGTACCAAGTAAAATCCCATAAGTCATTAAAACAGCGAAACTTGAGATTATTAGGGATCTATTCAGCAAATATATCTTCCATAAAGTAAGATTATTTTCTCGCGCATAGAGATATTTTAAATTTGGTTTCATTATTTGATCGCCATTGAAGGCATCCTTTTCATACTGTATTAATCTTATGGTTTTATTTGCCATCTCATTAGTAAGAGTTCCTGATATCATGAAGCCCAGTTGATAGGATGTATAAAGAATAATTGAACTTGAGAATGAAATGTAAAGATTGTCAGCTAGTTGTGGGATAAATGCCCACGTGTATCCTACACGAAACAGAGTTCCCATTGTAATTAGAATAGTAACAAACGCAGGAAAGCAGAAATAATCATCCATGTCATTCATCGCTTTCAAAATTCTTTCGTGTTTTTTTAGAAAAGCATAAAAATCTTGAGAAGAAATGTCTTCTCGTCATTGATCGAGAATCCCATTAAAAAGAATTCAAATGATTCTGCAGATAGATATGTAATAGATAACGAATAAGTTAATCGTAATTCTGATAATGAATTTGAAAGTTGTTTCGATCAAAGAAAAAGAAATATAAATACAATAGGATGCTGATTCGTATACGACGATATTCTTTAGGAAGTATGTCTTATACTTTTCCTCATCGGCAAAAAACCAAAACGAAAGACTCCAAACTGTTGTGATTATCCCAGAAAAGGACAGAGATATCACATATGGAAACTTTTCCGTTCTTAAATTTCTTTCTGGAAATAATTTGCATGTATCGTTTAGACATCGCATTAAACAGAATATATTCTGACGTTTTCTGTAGAATGTAGAGTACAATAGAATATTTAATATTTCTTTAAAAATATTGGCAATAAAAAATTTCGTCTTTCGCAACCATTGCAAAGAATAGTTCGATCAATAATTTTAAAATAAAAATCGAAAATACCACAAAAGTTGGAGGTGATACATTTCACGCGTCTTTCAAATATTCTTTCTGGTGTAAATCCTTTTCGAGAATTGGAAAGATTAAGATAGTTAATTCCAATTACAGAAGAGCAAATTATAATGAAATTAAACTCAGCAATGAAAGAGTTGGCATGAAATACTTTATTTCTTGCCATCTTTTGAGCTTAGCACCTTTTAATGTCAAAATTTTGTTTGATGCATTTTTTGGACAAGTAATGCATTGAACAACTACCGACAGAGCTAAAAAAGTGTTTTTTCCTTCAAAACCTTTTTTACAAACATTATTTTGTTAAAAATCTATAATTTCTCTTTATAACTGTTTGTATTCATCGATTAATGATATTCTTTTCTTTAAAAATTCTTTTATTCATCAAAAAAGGAAAATGTTTCTTAAGATGATTTTCTAGACTGTTGTTAAAATGATTGATAATTTCTTTTGCTTTGCAGATATTGCATTATTATTATGCCAATAAAAATAAATTTTTAGATTCAATATACGTACCTTCAATAATACATACATTTCCCATTTATTGATGAATTCCAAAAATTTATGAGCCAGCACAGCTATAAATCAATTAGCAAAAAAAAAAAAAAATATCCATGGTAACAATAAAAAAAAATTCTGCTTCAAAGCAGTTCATTCTATTTTTCAATTTGTAATGGATTATTTTAACATTCATACTTATTACAGAGTTAAGGAGAAGTTTACGAAATAACTATCAAAATTTTAATAATAATGAATAATATTTACTATCATAAATTGAAATTGAAATAATATCTTTTGAAAATTTAGAGATTAAGATAAGATCATTTATATAAAAAAGGAATCGTATAATTTATTTTTTATTTTGTTGTCTCAGATAGTTTTATGATTTCGTTTTCTAATAATAAACAAGCAATATAAAAACATTTTTAAAAATCAATTTATATTTTGGATATTAGGAAATTTTTATTAAAGTTTCTTTTTATTAAATAATTACAATTTTTGCTCCTGTATTCCATTTTATAACGGAAAGAGAGGTGCAGTAGCTTCTGAGGGTATGAACCCCTGAGGACCCGAATAACGATTACTTTTGACTCAGTACCCCCAGTGGTATAACTCTTTACATGGAGAACTTTGCGACCAGATTTGAACTCTCAGCACAAGGGATGCGAATCCAGTGTCCAACCAACCAAGCTATCCCGAACTAACAAATACAATTATTATAAAGACGAGAAAATTAGTTTTTAATTCATAAGTAAAAAATTAATGAATTAATATTTGAAAAAACTGTTTTAACATCAAATGTCATTTATTGCAAGTTTAAATAAATGTTCTTGAGCTTGAGTGGATGATAAAGTATTTTATAAACGATTGAAAATTTAAACAAGAAACATAAATATAACTAAAGAAAGTGTGAATTATTACTAGGAATTGCAAAAATATCCATATTCGGTGATTAAAATAAAGACTCGTAGAAAAAAAAAGGTGAAATGAACGATGTTTATAAACAATGTGATCATATCTTTTGCTCCGGCATTACCTCACCATTAAAGAACTCAGGGTTTCTCGTTTTGAAATAATGATTTATTTTTCACCTATAACACAATTAAGTTTTAAGAGCTCAACCTACCAACCCCTCGGACGATCAACGACCTCCCCTCCGCTTTTTAAATGCATGTTTCTTCTAGATTACAAATCCATTGTGGCCCCATCTCTTGGGAAAAGGATGAGTTAAATTTGGATTATTACATTTTTGGATTTAAATGTTTTCATTTGGAAAATTGTGCTTGTATTTTTGAAAATAAATATTGCTTGAATTAAGCAATAACATAATTTTAAGTAATATTTATTCCTTATGAGTTTCATTTTTACTCATAACAATAACAATGAAATGTAACTAATTTTTATTGTATATGATGTAGTCGAGAAAAATAGTGCATTGCCT
>JAOUZG010017314.1:2870992-2887495 GCA_026289955.1 Argiope argentata
TAATGGAAGTGCAGAAGATTTTTTTCATCTTCTTTCAATTGCTCCAAATGAATAATTATGCGACTGTTTAGTTAACGCGTTTCCGAATTTTTCAATACTGTGTCTATTTTTTTCCAATTCCAAATCTAAAGCGATTCATTTCTTTCTTGAAGAGCAGAATTTTTATAGATAATTTTACACATTCTTTCAAGAAAAAATTTACGAACCGAAAATAAACTTTAGTAAATAAGAACCATTTTTTTTACAGAGTGAAAGTATGGTTTTGAGAAATTAAACTAAGTTTTGAATTAAAAACTAGAGAAGAGTTTAGCGTTATTCTTGAATGGTATACTGAACTACTTTATAGTACAAAAAATAATTTTTGAGTCATTTTTTAAACTAAAAATACAAACCTTTCATTGGCTTAATTTATATTTCAGCACAAATATTTTAATAATTTTCAAAAATATTTAAATGTAGACGAATTTTACAACAATATTTTTCAATTGTTTTAAATATAGGATTTACAATCTCAAAAAATAGGAAATTATATAGGATTTATAAAAGCTGAAAGCATTCTAAATAAAAGTAATATACTTACTTTTTTACTACTATATAATTAAGAATAAAAGAGAGCTTAAAATATTATCAAGTTACCAGGTATCTGTATAAATATCTGTATAAATCTGTATAAATTCGAATTTTTCTTCAATTTCACTTGATCGTCATAGGTTCTGCGGGTTTTTTTATATATTGGTAATAAGGCAATCCTTATGCACCACAAAGTACAGCACAAGGCTTACAGAAGTAAGTAGAAACAATTACATACAGAAATAAAACACAGATAAAAATAAAGATAAAAACTACAGGAAAAAAAAACAAAGTATAAGATCAAAACAAGCCTAATTTAAAACTGAAACAACAAAGGCAATAAATTTACTGGATGAGAAAAATACCATTTTGTGGTCCACCGAAATATGAAGCGGAGGTGGAAACTTAAAATTGCAGGCATTGAGATCCACAATGAAGTCCCTTCTCCCTTAAGTAAATTCGGAGCACTCAAAAAGCCAAGAGTTCCACATTTTGAACTCCACCCACGCTACAAGAGCACAGTGTTGGATAATTCAAATTTCTTGAGATAGTAGTTGAAATGGCCATTGCCAGAGAATATTTTTTTAACGCTTGTTTTTTAATCTTTGAGAAATTGTGTGTGGGGGGGATAATTTAGTTATAGAGGCAGTTGATGAATTCTGGTGCAGCTAATTCCATAAGAAGATGGTCTATTTGTGATTCTTGTTGCCAATGGGGGGATTTGGGGATGCTCACGGGATCAATGATGTTTAGCTCTGTAGCTTGTTTTGACATCCAAATAGCTCTTTCATTTTGTAAAATTTCAGAATGACCTTGGACATGTGAAAAAGATACACTAATTCTTCTAGCTTTAAGCTCATAAAGAGTCATTTGGAAATTCACCACAATTTTGTTTCAGGAAGAAATATTATTAAGCAAAAATAAGGATGGAAGAGAATAAGTACAAATAAGAAACCCGTACAACACAATACATGGGTAAAGATCCATCCAAGATCAATTTTGCATTGTTATAACTTTCCAAGAAATTTCGCAAAAAGTATTTCAGATATGAGGTCATAAATACTTTATTAAAAGCTACTAATATTATTCATGTTCATTTCTCCGTTTAGTCATAATTTCGCTCAATATTTAAAATGTTAATGCAAGTATAGGAAATGCTAACATAACATGTCGTAACTTCAGTCTACGACATGCTTTTCTTGCCTGGAAAAAGTAATATTTTTAATAAAAAGAGCATAGAAATTAATAAAAAAACTGACCTACACCGATTGGAAATTTCAACACTATTAACAGATCCTGTTATGTGAATATAGGAAGATTGATGCAGGCATTACAAATATGCCTTTTCAGCATATTTCTAGAAAATCCTTTGATATTTCATGTACTAATGATTATACTTTATAATTCTTTTAGAAAAAGCACTTTCTAAGGGAAAACTCACTCCGAAAAGTAGTAGAAAAGCCAAGGAAAATCAGTATTTCTAAGAAATTTAAGTAATTGTCTTCTATTATTTAAATCATGATGCAGACTTAAAGTCAATGGGAAACAAGTAATTAGATCAGATAGTAAAAAAATAGTACATTTTAATCATTAATTAAATAGCTTCAAAATCCTTATATAAATGCGTAAACATTCTCTCTGTCACATCTATTCAAAGACAGAGGTTGTAATGACTTAATCATGTCCGATCAAATAAGAGGGTAGAGTTTAAAGGCAATTTTTTTGTTTACAGCCTTATATACATATAAACAACTCGTTCTCATCTAGGTTAATATGTTTTATAATAATTATATCATAGTTAACAGTTATATGTGAAAAGTTCCTTGGTTAATTTCGGAGAAGCAACCTCACAAGAAAAGCTGACAGAATGTTAGCGCATCAGGATACTGCAGGGGTAGCTCAAGGGATCCACCGATAATCATTGGGTGGATCTTAACTCAGAAGCCCGAATCACACGAAGCTTCTCTCACCTCCTTCAAAAAGATGATTCTCCAAAAACTTCATAAACTCAAAGTCTCTCTCGAACTCACCAGCCGATCTCCCTTTTCTTCTAAAATCTCGCATTTTATTTTATGTCAAAACTCCGCCTTCCATTTTCCCATTAGTTCACTTGAGTTCCAGATTATGCAATAGTTATTCGGAAACAACATTAAGTTGACCCTGGTAATGTTCGTCAATGATACATCTTCTTAGCTGACAAACCACAATAAAGAAAGATATACATTCTAAGGGTTTGGACACTCTTTTCCCTTTAAGATACGACTTATTTCCTTGGATGGACCAAAAATGCGGGTGTGTTTGTTTATCTGGAATCGACTTAATGTTAAAATGGCCCCATTACTGGAAAGATTCTGGAGCACTTACAAAGTGAGGTGGTGATACAGTTCATGTCACAGCTAGCCGGAAATGCCAATTATCAAGTGTATGAATCAAGGAACGTTACAACGATCAAACAGGTGTCTCAGAGCAAGGGAGATGAATTTTTACAAGACGATAATCTATACACTTGGCATTCTAACCATCAAAAGAAGATATTTAAGAACTGGAAGTTTTTGATAAAAAGAGACTTACATGTTACGTAATGCATGGAAAATTCAGTTATAGATTTGTTTAGGAATTTCAAAGTTAGGGAAGTAGCCATTTACTGCCGAGGTTATGTTGAAACTTGCAAAGAAGAAAAAATATATATCATGGGAAATATGAGTAGTGGTAGGAGTCGCCAGGTAGTAGAAAATTAACAAATCGCATACTGAAATAAAACTTTATAAATACTTACACTCAAAAATAACGCAAACGCAATTTCAGATGTTGACATTTCTCTATTATCACAAAACTTTTTTCAAACGCCCATATTATGCCTAGAAATACTTTAATAAAGATGATCAGATTCCCTGACTATGCATTTATGAAACAAAATAACTTTTTTAAACATAAGATATGATTATAATTGTATCGATATGAATCTTTAAACTCCTTCTTTAGGAATATTTCGTATGTTTGCATGTCTTAGAATTTGATAATATTAGGACAAATTAAATTTGAACTTGATGCTACTATTTTTTCGTGATTTTGTTATGCTCCATTAATAAAAAGTATAATTCTTTATTATTACTGTTATATCTCTTTTTATTACAGATTTCTTTCCTTAAACGAATTGGAATCGAGACAATACCATTGCCATGACTATATATTAAATTCCATAATATTTCTATATAATATTAGTTATTTTCAATACAGCGAAATAGCGCTGGTCATTTAACCGTTTGAGTGCGAAAGAAAACTTACCTTAGCACTAACGAAGCGAAATAGTGTATACGAAGGAATACTTTTATTTAGTAACAGATTAAAAAAACAACAACATATTATTGCCATTCCAGAATTTATTTTTCAAACCAAAAGTGTTAGTTTCCAGGTAGGAGGAAAACAGAAATATAGTTAATTTAGGTTAAAACACAAACTAAAGATAAAATAAGAATTTATTAATTAAATTGTTATTAACTAAATAAGGATTCATATCAATAAGAATTTATTTTTCAAACTCTAATTGGTAATTAAAATTAATTTTGAGACTATTTGTAATACTGAGAGATAAGTTTTTGAATACAAGGAAAACTATATTGTAGAATGTTGGGAATAGCGTTTTACAAATTTGTATACAAACACTAATCCAAAAGTTTTAAATTTTATACTTTTCGGTTAAAATACACTATGAAATGTTAGTATTTCAAATTTTCCAATATTATTCAATAAAACATTATTCGGGCTTGATAAAATGGTTTTGAAAATTAAGAGTTTACTCAATATATGCGCAATAGCAGTCCTATAAAAAGAGTGAAAGTTAAGAACCTAGGAACAGATCTTGAAGGATGTTGCAAAGATTAATAATTAGAATATTTGCCTCATTTTTATAAGTTGCTTTTGACAAAAGACCATGAAAAAATATTTTCTATTGCTTCTTCAGGACCGAAACATCACAACTTCTGAAAATTATGCGATACATTTATTTTTTTAACGAATATTACTTATTGTCTTTTTAATGTTTTCCATTCTCAAGAAATGGCTACTTATATAAACCTATTTGAGTGAAAAATTGATGAAATGTAAGGAATCTAAATAAATCTGTATCTTCGAAAGAAACTTGTTTTTTTAACCGACATAGAATATAATTTTCAATAAAAATCAAAAACGGAGTTGTTCCTGCTGCCATCTATGGAAAAGATTTTGAAAATTGTACTTGCCTCGTAATTTTAATTATATACAGCTTTTTGAAAAAAGGGGGTGGTGGCTCATTTTAATTGGATTATTTCGTAATCTATTAGTTTTCCTATTAATATAAACTCTGCATTAATATTATTATATATTAACGATATTTTACTGCATTTCCAACTTCAAACAACATCTTGGAAGACATCATATAATACCTTACGCTGACAAATTTTTCACACTTAATAAATTAATTTTGAAAGAAATCAGACTTTACAAATTGAATTGCTTTGATAGCATAGATGCCAGATTATGTTGGAATAAATAGTACTTTAATATCTAAATAAAATCTTGTTGACATAGGCTAATTTCTGTAACATGAGAAATAAAAAGTTCATTTGTCATTAAAAAATAACGAATAAAATTAATTATTTGAACTAAGAAGGAAAAAATATGTATATAAATTTTGTTACAATTTTCCCCTTACGAAAAGTGGAAAACTATTAAAATCCTGTTCAAGTTGTAGGATATGTTCTAATTCAAAAAACACAAAAAGTTCTTTCCAAATTCGTTTAGATATTTACTTTTTTCATTGAAACATCACGGAAAACGAAAACATTTTAATAAAGGCATAAAACATGTAAATTCTTTTCTATTTGTCGTTGAAGCATCAAGTAGTTTAACAAAATTACTTTAAGAAATCAGATTCAATATCTGTTTTTAGAAATCAAAAACTACATAAAAATAATATATAAAAAGTAAATAATGATTTTTTTAGGCTTCTATCAAAATTATTCTGCTGAATTTGTTCTTACTTAAACATTGAAAATCGCTACTATTTCTTTATCTTGCTTACCATTTCAGTTGCAATGAATCAAGAGACAAGGAGATGATTAAAAAATAATAGTTTTCTAATAATTTATTATTCAAACTCAGAATTTATTTTTTGACGGATATTTCACGAAATAATATTCTGCTAAATATTTACAAAATGAAAAACATTTCGTTTTATTAAATTTTTATCCATAAATAAAAGTTTTTTCATCAATATAGTTCAAGTACCAATATAGTAATTTTTTACATGATTATTCCATAAATTTTTATTATGAAATAAAATTAATCCTGGAACATTTTCCAATTTCCTCAAAATAAACAATAAATAATTTTTCTTTTAGAAATTAAAAGAAAAATTTAATTGAAAATATTGTGATAAAAATACTTTTAAAATAATTCAATTAAATTTATTGTAAGATAGTTTTAATTACATTTATACCATAGTTAAACATTTATTTAGCAAATATCTACCATGGATTAAAAGATAATACTAATTTTAGATGTACTTTAATTATTTACTGGAAAAAAAATCAAAGATCTAAAAATTATATATATATGTAATGATATTTTTAAACTCTTCATTTGAATCCTAATTAATTTCCAAAGCCCTATCTTAATTTAGACATAGTAATATCATTCTAAAATATTCTCTTATTTCATGATCTATTCCACTCGCTCTAGTTAATTAATTCAAGACAAGCTGTGTACAATTGTTGAAATAGCTAAACGCCTGTTACTTTCTCACAATCCGTGGGAGACATGAAAATTGCTGTCCTAAACAAAATACTTTTTAAAAGATCCCTGTGTTTCCCTTACCTCTTATCTGTGAGAATTGGAAATCCCCACTGAAATCCAAGTTTATAAGCTCTATAAAAAATATGTATCCCTATCAAAGTCTTGGTACTTAAGACCAGGGATAATGATTTCCCGGCCCCTTTTTGTACACTTTGTTGTTTTCATGAATTCCTTGTTGTGTCGTTCTGTGTTGTGCTCGTCGCTTTCACTTGTAAATAATACCTGCTCCAGTGATGGAATAAAAAGAGCTAAAAATTCAACCTGTACTCTCCATGATTTCGGCCACGACTCTGCTATTTATTCTCAACAAATCATTTAAATGTGTTGAGAGAGAGAGAGAGAGAGAGAGAGAGAGAGAGAGAGAGAGAGAGAGAGAGATAGAGAGAGAGAGAGAGAGAGAGAGAGAGAGAGAGAGAGAGAGAGAGAGAGAGAGAGAGAGAGAGAGAGAGAGAGAGAGAGAGAGAGAGAGAGAGAGAGAGAGAGAGAGAGATAAGTCTCTTGATTGTTTCGAACTAGTCAATTATTGAAATTAAATAAGATTAATAATGACAATGTTTTCACATGATAACTTGAAATTTACGATCAAAGATTTCATTTTCTTTTTATTATTAAAATGTCCTTCGTTACAAAATTGATACAAGTTTTGTCACAATATTGTAAACTACATATGATGTTTCTATAGAAATTTATACTATACCATAATTAATACCACTGACAAAAAAAAAGATGCAAAAATATATAACTTGTACGGAGATATTAAAAATTTTGCCTTTTATTTTAGGCGCTATTAGTATTAGCATTAAGCCATCACAAAAGTGCAAATGAAGTTTCTTTCCCAGTAATATGTTAGTTTGTTAAAAACTAATCCGAGTGAATAAAAATTAGTTTTGAATTAATCAGTAATAATATCCATTTTTTTTGAGTTTTAGGATTATTTGAAAAATAATCCGATTCTACGAATTTATCTTCCCCCAAAAGAATGCTGATGGACGAATGAATGACACTTTAAGCGTAAAGGATAATTCGGCCATATCTCTTTTTAAGCACTTTCGGATGAACTATTTCTAGCTTCAAGATGGATGAATTTAGTAGGGATTAATAAAAAATCCATAGAGCGGAGTTTTTGAAGCGTTTACTGAATTTAATTCAGCGTCATTTAGCGTTTTCTGATCGAATTATAGTAATTCTTAGAAAAAAAAGGAATAAAAGATAATTCTTGGGAAAAAGGCAGAAAGATTGATATATTTTATTAAATCCATTTTAAAACGGAATATAATTTTTGCTTTTCGAACTTACTGCATTTTAATGTTTTTTCAATGCTACGAGTAATTTTCAAATTATTATTAGTAAAATAATAGAAACTCGATAATAAATATTTATCATTAATACTTACACATACATATATTACCAAATTTATAACTTAAAATATGTATAAATGGGAAAATTATTATATACAAATAAACTAAGAGCACTATTTTTTTCCAACTTTATTTGTACCTTGAAGGAAAAGCGATCACCTTCAAATTGAACAATGCATAAACAGTAAGACTGTGCTTTAACACATTTTAAATAATAGAACCGTTTTTTAAAAGCAAAATTAAAGAAATATCGGAATTAACTGCTGATATTTAAGAATTAGAAGGACTTAGTTACAATATTGCAAAACTTTTAACGTACAAACAGAGAAAAGTTATAAATAGAAACTCGATGAACATCTTGCACAAATAATTTCAATAAACGATTGAATTGCTTCTAGTCATAAGTTTTGTCATATCACTAACCACCACGAAAATGTTCGGGCAGTCCTCAAAAGGATGTGAAGTGAAGAGTGGAAGAACAACTGCGCGGAAGTTGGTCATGAATATTAGAGAGTCCCGACGCAGAGAGTGTGTGCTTGTTTTGTAGGGGTTCTGAGGAGATCTCCGAGTCATTATTAATTAATAATAACCTGAAAGGTAATTCACAATTGAAAATTTTATATTCAATCATATACATATACCTACAATAATAAACTATCGGAAAATGTGAAAGTATTCTTTTCTGGCGCACACAGTAATTATAAGATGCATTGACAAATAAAATAGATTTTAATGATGGAAAATCAGATAAATAGAGTTCACTATACTGAAAATTTGATTTCCCATCTATATATTTCAAACAAGTTGCCCGAATTTTTATAGTAAAGGATAAAAGGAGTTTCTAATGGTATGGCGACGCATAAGAGTTCAATGAAGTTCACGAACTTAAAATTCTTTTAACTATCAATCTAAGTATGGTCCTCAAACAAATATAAACTATTCAAAATTTTTGTTCATTATTCAGCATTTCTCAAATTGTTAGTATTTTAACTGAAATTTTTCATAAAATTTTTTAAAAAAATGAAATGTGTAATTTTAAATAAATTACATTCTATAAAAACTCAAACTGAGGAAAAATTCATTAAAAATATACTAAAAACTAAAGAATTTATTTTACAGTTTCAATGTTAAATAAGTTACTTTATTTTTATCTAGTCGCATCCCGACGTTAAATTACAAAGAAAAGAACTCTAAAAAAATAGGAAACTATGCAAAATAATAATACACAACCCCTTAGAAATTTCAGAATGTTCATTAACTAATAAGAAACATGTTATTTCATTAAATTTCCTTTGAAGTGGTAATATCGAATAAAAACCAGTAATGAGACAAATGAATATCAATATTCAGTTTTTAATCCTTTGCATAATATTTACCCAATTTCTAAACCAAAACTTTTCACATTAAAACATTTAATACATTTGAATAATCTAAATTATTAAAAATGCATTATAATTCAGTTTAAATATGAAGCATTTGAAAATTGAATGAGCTCACTCTATGGAAGAACTCAATTTTGATTTACTGAAGATATTTGCTTAAGATATTTGCATAAATTACAGTTTGAAATTAAAACAAGCACGCCAAGAAAGTTAAATAAAATAAAGATACTTTATTTACAGCTTTTATGTACAGACGTAAACATGGTAGAGAATAATTAATAAGTACCTTTAAAATATGCTGTTAATTTTAATTTCTTACTAAATATATGTATTAACAATATCTACAATACATGAATGAAAACACTAAACAAATGGCAATAAGAGAATACAAATTTCCACGAATATTATGTGACTTTAAAGTAATAAAATAATTCAATTCAAGAATGAATATATAAAATTTAATAATAAAGTTTTATATGTTATATTTCTACTTTATTATGTTCATTAAATTTATTAACTTTAATAATTTTGATTATCTAAAATCCAATAAACTTTAATAGAATTTTGGGACTAAACAAAAAATAAATGAAAAAAACCACCCTTAAGTATTTATTGCATCCATTCCGCATTTTCTTGTGAAATAATTAAAATTTCTTTAACATAAAAATATAATGCAATTAAATGTCGTGAAAATGCTTATTTAATTTTTGAATGCATTACTTTTTACGTTAACATTTTGATCACCATGGTGATCAAGCATGATGATCAAAAGGATTCGGATACCTGACTAGTTGTCCGGATCAGCTAGCCGGGTATTTAGTTCAAAATATTAAGAGCATAATTTTTACAAGTTATTTTAGATTCGGTAATTTTCTTATGTACATATAAATGTTTACAAAAAACTTTAACACCTGAAATCAAAAGTATTTTAAGTATAAAAAACATAAGAACAGATGCAATACAAATTTTAAAAAATGTTTAAAAAAATTGACTAAACATTTTAGGATTATGAAGTTGTATTTAAATTTGAATGATATTAATGATAAGAATAACAATTTAACTTAATAAAAATATTTAAAATCCTAGTAAAATTTTAATATTCTAATTTTTAACTTTAATATTTAAAAACAAACATTATGGTTTCTAAGTCTCAGGCATTTAATTTCAGATGGCGCCACTAATATTGGATACTGAATACTAAGTTCTGGAAATGTTAAAACATTTTCATTTTTTGGGGATAAAAAATGCAATGTGGAAATGTTAGAATATTTAAAAAAAATGAAAAATTAAATCTATTTACAATCATTGCACAAAACAGTAAGTACATTACATTAAATCTCAAAATGTTTTTTTTAACGACATTGGAAATTTTAATCAGTCTTAAGTTTGAAAATATTAGATAACTGAAATAATTTTTAATATATACTGCCATTATAACTGAAGATAAGTGGATATATTTAGGCCGGTGAAAACTTTCGGAGCGTCGAGGATACAAAACATTGGTGCCTTTATGCCATTAAAGTAGGGGCAGTTCTCCAGAAAAAAAATTGTGCCGAAACCTCATATCCAAGGCATAATTGTAATTTTCATATAAAATCAAAAGTTTTTGCAAGATGGAAGTTAGAAACGAAAGTTGAACGTTTGATCCTTTGAAATCAAAGAGCTAAAAGTTTTAAAACAGATAAAAGACTTCACATTGAGCGTGTAGGTGTAAAACTTTCCATACGATAGCCATTTCTTATATATCAAACATTTACCATCCTTTCAGAAATGAAATTAAAGTGAGTAGCTTTCAGGAGATTACATTTATTTAGCTTGGGTAAAGGAGTCTTTAAGAACAATTTATCTAGGATGGTCTTCATATCCTGAAAAACTATGAATTTCAATATTCTGTAACAGATTCCAAATTTATAGAATGTTTATAGGGTTTTTGTTCAATACGAATTCCACAAATGACTTCGATTAGTGGAATAATTATTTGGAGATATTTCATGCATTCACAGTAACAATTAGATTACGACAATTATGAAACCAGTCGCATCATTTCTGTTCTTAATATCTACCACATTGCTGGCAATAACAGCTTCATTTGAGAATCTCTTTCAGTAAGATTTGGAAAACGTGTATCAAGACGAACATTGCATTCAAGAGACATTGGTGAATTTTGGAAATGAAGCCAAGAGAAAGATTACTCTACAGTAGATCATTCCCAATTTAGAGAAATTGAAATTTCTAAAAAAAAGGGTTTATAACACGAAACAAAATTTAAGAGACGACGTAGTCTGTTCAGTTGATAAAAATTGGAAGGTTCATTATTATTCAATACACAGCGAGTGGCCATTGACGAGCTCTCCCCCTCTTCTTCTAGTATCGACTCATTTCCTTAAGGGACTGTGTTCATTGAAGAATCCTTCTGTACAGCCGACCACCCCGCCACCACTGAACGTTGCAGTATTGACAGGATTTGTTATGGCCGAATGTGGGCTGTAGCAATATCCATCCTTATATTGACCGAATCTGTCAAACTGATCTTCTCTTCGAGATAATTGGTCCCAAAGTGGTCAAAAACTGACCACTTACTCCTCTACAAACTTTCAAACGGTTGGCAAAAAATTGACAATTTTAGACATCATGTTCTTCAGAGTCCTAAGATTACTCGGTACCATCAGTACTAAACTCAAGTAATTATTTTTAACTTGCAGACGTTTTCTATGATCGGAGATTTCTGTGCATTCCTTTAAATAGTGGTAAACAGTACCGATTCCTCCACAAATGCATTTATTTTCCTGCATTCTTCCAAATCTTTCGAAATATGCAGGGAATCTCCCATGCTCTGATATAATCTGGATTACCAGTGAATGGTTTCTTATTTTTAGTTTTAGATTAGGAATAAAATCGTAAGTTAGTTTACTGTTTTTGGACATATACCATCTGTCAAATCATTGAAGACTTCCAAAGCAGAGCTATTGCAATTCATTAAGTTTCATTCGACACCTGTGGGAAGGTGTTGGCAATAAAAGTTTGATACAGTGGGTACTAGACCCAATGCTGTATATCGTTTCTTTTAAATAATTGGGCTTTGAGATCTGCAGACATACTACGCCAATTCTGGGATATCACTACTGCTCCACTCAGTGTTCCACTGTGGTTCGAATTCTAAGGAGTGGTATCTGGTTCAAGATAAAATATTGTTGGCGAATACTCCGAGGATCAATTGGGAAGCAATCAGATTTACTGTCATGCCATATCTGTAAAGAAATCAAAAACAAGTTATATAAAAAAAATATTTGAAAGTCAATTTCTACTTAGGTCAACAAAGAAATATTTTACTTATTCTTAATTAAATAATTACAATTAACACATTAAAGGCTGGGATCTTGACGAAAGTATGCTAGGTAACGCGGCGACCACCCACCTCATTTTTTCATCCTAGAGCGGGCGATATTGTGTGCAATCACAAAAAATTGACTTAAAAAGTTTAAATAAACTCCTAAAACTACAAGAAATATTAAAATAGAACTAAAAACTAATTACAATGTAGCGCAATGTACTGCAAACCGTACTAATACGACTTCCGACTTTAAGCAACAGTTGAGATTTAATCATAGTACTACGACTCCCGCCTTTAATCTGTCAATATAAATAATTGATAAAAAGGACCAATTTTCGCAACAATTGAACTTGCCTTCTTCACCTTCAATTGAAAAATATTGAAATCCCCGCATTTTACCGATTGCTGAACTGTATGTTGATTTCAATTTTCATTACAAACTGCTCAAACTCTATTTAAAGAATTAAAAATTAACTTTAATTATATAATTATGTTTAAGGAACTAATATTTGAAAAGTTATATTAACATCAAGTGCCATCCAATACAAGTTTAAAAAATGTATTTGAACTTGAGTGGATGAACAAAAAGTATTTTAATAACGAGTGAAAATGTGAACAAGATATTTATGGTGAGAGTGTGAACTAATAGTATGAATTGAAAAAGTTATAGTAGATATCAAATATATACAAGAATACTGAAAATGCATACCGTTATTTAACGTATATTATTTACTTTCGAATCAATTTATTAGCTTATAAGTACAATATTGATGAAATTCATTCTCTTTGCGAATGAATGGGCGTCGAAATGCTGGAATCTCATTTAGCAGCCAACAGTAGTTAGTTTTTAGATTGAAAGATGATACCGGCGACAACTTGCTTCAAATGTTGAACCGACATTAAATTTAATTCCTTCTAAGAATCATTGTTTTTTTTTCAGAGAATCTCAACCAGAAACTTGTGGGCTGGAACACTTAGTGAACTAGCACTAAAAATATTGCATCATGGAATATTATGAATAACGGAGGGTTACATTCGTAGGTTAAATTAAAACATCCGCTGTCATTTTTATTCAAAAGGTAAAGTTATTCTAAACAACTCATGTGTTTTGAAACGAAATAAACAAATAAAGGAACGATTTTTAAAACGACAAAGCCCTACAAGTCAAGAATATTAGATAAAAGAATATTATTTCGTTTCGTATCCAAATAAATTCTCTTACATTTAAAATTGAGTGCTCATAAACACACATTCAAAATTCATATTCTGAAATTTATTAATAAAATTAAATCTAATTTTGAATAGGAACAATCACAGTGTAATTCACTTTTGTAAAATATGAACTTTTTCAAAATTTGAAAGCTATTTTAAACCTTGGGTTTAGTATTTTAGAAATATAATCTTTTAACTTTAATTTGATGAATCATTTTATGTATATAGAAAATATTTAAAAGCCATGAATTTCCTTGGTAAAATCCAGATTTATACTGTTGAACAATGATCTACAAGAAATATTTATTTAGATTCTGGCATATTTGATTTACATAACAAGAATCAAGTATCTTGATGTTAAATTATATATATAATATGAGTAAGTTAATAACGATGACTTTAGTTACTCAAAACAATTCAGATCAAATATATTCAATTTATTACGATTAATAAGACATGGCTATCATAATTACCTCTTATTCATCCTGAAATTGAGCTGAGGAGCTTGAGTGGAGAGAAGATTCCTTTAACAACCCGACTTTTTTGGCGTGCAGCTACAAAACATGGACTCTTCCAAGACAAAAGTCAGTTGCTCCACATCGTTCGAAGTTATAAATGTCATCGCTCTATTAAAAGCAGTTGCCTTGCGAAGTTTCAAAAACAAAATTTCATTTTCTTTGTCTTTTTATACCAGTTACAACTTTTCTAATATTCCCTTTTAAAAGAATACTCCAGGGTAGAATTTTTTTAGTCAATAACCATAAAATCTTTTTTGTTTTGCGTTAGCACAAGAAAATAGACACAAAAACCTTTGAAAAAAAAAGCAAGTGATCTTTTTTGTAAATATATTCAGCTCTCCTACGGCCTTAAGGCGTATGTAATTAGGAAAAACCGCAACCATCAATGTTAATAGACATCCAATACAGTTCAGCACAATAGCTTCCTTTCACATCAATCTGAATAAAGAAAGAAAGCGCCTGAAACCGGCCCTCTTGGATGTTATGTCGAAGTTCTCAAACTGTTCAACTGGAAGCGAGAGAGTATGCCAGAAATTTATATCATCGAAAACCATCAGCAAAACATTCAACACTGGTGAGTAAATAGGCGAAACAATGTTCTTAACCATTTACTTAAGCATGTCAATCCTTGCTGAAGTAGAATCCTTGCAATTCAAAATTTCTATAATTTCTGCAAGTTTCATTTTCTAAAACCTACGCCAGAAATTATAACTCGGTAGAAATCGAAAATTCAGTAAACCAGTGATGATCTTTTGATATGGGGACTACATGAATAGCAAGCAAGATGAATCAAAATAAGTACAGTGCAAATGGAAACCCTCAATTCCACGATAATAAAGGAACAACGCATCGATTCCAGATCATTTTCAAATTCATTTCCGGCAAGTTTTCAAATGAACAAATAGGGATGAACTTAATTTTATAAATAAATCATAATTTAGTTGTTTAATTAAAATCTATTAATTTATAATAAGGAAATAAATATTATGTGTTACCTAAAAACTTAATGCATGTAAAATTACAATGATTTTTTTAAATAAATTTATTTTATTATCAAAATATGTTTTAAATTCTCACCTCATTTAAGAGAAAGCTAATGATTAAAATAGTTAAGATTTTAAATTTTTTTTTAAAGAATTAAAATACAATCGCTCAAATCTGTCTCCTGTTTATCGTCGCTAATGTAAATCATTCATATATTGTGAAATAGCTTTCAAAATTCGCAAAGAGTTCACTATCCTATTTTTAATTCCGGTTTAATATGTAATCGCGTTTCAATCAAATAACGCCGAGATTGGAATAAAAGCTTTAAAAAATTTCATTCTACAATATTTGTGGCTAAAAAAGATCGAGATAAATTTAGAATAAGTTCAAAAAACGGTTTATTCTAAAATCCTTAAACATAAAATGCTACTCTATAAAAGCACGAAAATAATCCAAACTAAATCTGGACATAACGCAAAATTTACCTGACTAATTCAAATTTGTGAAGCAAAGATACCTAGATACACAAGATATCAATTAGATGCCATGGCTGCTTCTCAGAAAATAATATGCTGAACATCTTCTAGCTTCAACTTCATAACTGTATCATTTCTGCCCTATTGTTTCGCTTGCAATAACCTGATGCGACCTCAAAACTCCTTTTAACTTCTCCGAGACAAAACTTTCAATAGAAATCCAATCTCATCTCACAGTTGTTGGAAAAATAAGTAACATGTATGTTTATAAATATAAAAAATTAAGTCAATTCCTACTTAGGTGAACAATTTTAGTTACTTTTTATTAAATAATTGCAATTAATATAAATAATTGGTTAAAAATTATAATCGGCCAAAAACAAAGTCAAGTTTGTATCCCCTGAAAATGAATCCCCTCACTCAATTGTCGTTGAATTGAAATGCGTCAAATTTTAACGCCATTTTGGGTAATGCAATAGATATTAGAAATTTACTTTTCTTTATTCTGTATTATTTTAATTCGAAAATACTTCTACATAAATTCGAAAAATTGATTAATTAACAATTTTTACTTTTAAATGCATTAAACATTAAAACAAACGGAATCGGTTGAAATAATCGGCCGAAAACATGTTAAGCCTAACATCATTAGCTTGGGGGGGGGGGTAATTGAATTTGTTATGAGGGAAATTGAAAATTTTTGGCAAGGAAGTTAGTTTGTAATAAATAAAAAATTAAAGAATTTATATTTGAAAAATTTTATTATCAAATGTCATCCTCTACAAGTTTTAAAAATTTACTTGAACTTGAGGGGAAGGATATATATATATATATATATAT
>JAOUZG010017314.1:2887895-2908393 GCA_026289955.1 Argiope argentata
ACCTATTCCGTCTCCTCATACACAAAAAAGCTTCAACTGTCATTCATAACCCATTCCGTCCCCTCACCCACACAAAAAAAGCTTCAACTGTCTCTCACAACCCATTCCGTCCCCTCACACGCACAAAAAAAGCCCCAACCGTTACTCATAACCCATTCCGTCCCCTCACACACACACACAAAAAAGCTTCAACTGTCATTCATGACCCATTCCGTCTCCTCATACACACAAAAAAAGCTTCAACCGTCACTCATAACCCATTCCGCCCTCACCAAAAAGTCCCAACCATCACTCATGACCCCTTCTGTCCACACAAAAAAGATACCCCACGCAAGCCAGAATTACTCAACTCATTCCGTCCCGAAAATGCTTCACAGCCTTCGCCTATAACGCATTCCGTCCCCAAAATATCCTAACCTTATAACCCATTCTATCTTCAACCATCATTTATAATTCATTCCACAATAAATGCGGTTTTCTACTCAACTCACTTCATGTCAAAAACATCTCATTGGCTTCATTCATAAACCATAACGTTTCAGAAACGCCTCAGAACTTCTCCATAACCCATTACATGCCCGCCCCCTTCGAATCTTCACTTATAATCCAGATTAAGAACCACTTTTATCTTTTCCAGTTATAAATTCGATATCATTTCAATTCAACTAGTTGCAGCAAAACAATTTTCACCCACAACGTACTTCAAAAACCCACCAATTATTCGCACATACATTTACCCTAAATGTTTTACCTATGCCATACCCAAATCAATATCTTTCGCTGTCAAAACGTACTATATCAAGATCCCCATCCTTCGCTGATAATCAGTACCCTGTAAAGGTTTACAGCTTTCCCTCGTAACTCTTCCTAATGCTATAATCAAACTCTCAACGTAGAATAGTAAAAAGTTCGCGATTCAAACTATCGTGAAAATTGAAGTATAAAAATGATGAAACTCAATAGGATTAATACTCAAAGAGTATTTAATCCTTGGTTACTAATTCTTTAAATCCTTTTTCACTCCTTATTATCAATGCCAATATTCCACAATTCAATCGTTAAAAAGCTAGATATCTCAAAAGCGACATACTTAATGTATCCCTGAGCAAATTAAGACTAACTGTACGGAAAAACTGTAGATATGAAATGAAGAGATACATATTATAGAGAAGACTATAAACGACAAGCTTAAAAACCAAATTGAAGAATTTATAGAATTATCAACTAATATTTACTTATTTCAGTACCATTCTTGGTATATATTTAATATTAACAAAAACGTCAATTGAAATTTTAGCCCTGTTTCTTATAATTTTTATATTAGTTATATAAAAAGCGCTGAGAAATAAGCTGCAAAATAGTTTATGAAATCATTTATAATATCAAAATCACTTGCGGTGATTAAGCAATAAGAAATAATTCCAAATTTAAGAGAAATTTAATTTTAAATTGTTAAAACGATTTATTAATTCCTTTTTACCATGTTTTTCAAAAGATATGCAAACTACTTAAATAAAAAGAAATTAGAATTTTGAGATAGAAAAGGAATATGTTTGAAGTAGAAATAGGATCATTCGAAGAAAGTGCATATCCAAATGAAAAGCTAAAAATTATTTGTCCACATTTAAAATGGGATGAACAAATAAACATTTATAAAATTTTATTCCTTAAAGCATCAATTAATATTTACTTAACCCATTCGCTGCCAACCACGAATATACTCGTGATTGGAAGGGTATTACCCATTGTCACCACGAATATACTCGTGATACCTTCAATATATTATAACGTACAACTTGTCAAACTTGCACATTTTTTTATGGCCACAAATATAAATATACAAGTGTAAAAACCTGAAAAAAGAAACAAATAAATTGTTTTTGCAAAAATTCTATTTTATTTAACCCATTTGCTGTCACGCCTAAATTGTATGAGGTTATTCCCATTGCCAACCATGAGTATACTCGTGTTTAATTTTTATGCATGTAAAGGATTATTTATGGCAAAATATGTGTATTTCTTTTAAAATAAAACTTAGATAAACAATAACACTCAAAGCAGAAATAGCAATGGGAATAACCTCATACAATTTAGACGTGACAGCGAATGGGTTAATCGTCTATTTTAAAATATTAAGATAGAAGGAATAAAGGCTAAGTTTTGATTTTCCAGTTTTTCTAGAATGAAATTTATCTGCATAATTCGACAAGATTCCTAGAAAATGCACTGAATAACGACAGCAATTTTTAAAAATCAGACCAATTGTGAAAAAATGCCACCAAAATACTCCAGTAGTCACAAATGCATGAAGATACGCATATGAATGAATGATTTTTAACTGTCATTTGAGGGAGTGTTTTGCAGATTCATAACATTGAAGTAATATGAAATTTCCTGTGCCAATTAACACTTGGAGTTTCATTCTTATACGATATATAAGCTATTAATTTACAGATGATATAATTAGAAATTTTAGGGTTCAAAGCAAATTACACTCGGTATGAGAACGAGAGGGCATCCATTTAAACACAAGCACCACTCGATATTCTTGCTGCTACAAGTGGAAGAAATCCGAAGTATGATAACATTTAACAGATTGAGTAAAGAAAATTAAGGGATAAAGGGCATTTGAGTTTGCTCCCTAAAGCATTCTGGATTTTCAATCTATAACTCACTATATACAATTGCATTATTTCACGACATTTGCAAGATGTTTCATTCTACAAACATCGACAAAGACATTTTCCGACTACTTGTTTGATGTGACATACAAGCGCATTTTGAAAGATTACCACAAAGAATTAGCTATATACGAGGATATTAACCACTTCGCACACAATGACGTGTGACACGCGCATCGAATGACAGAATTTTTATTTTTAAGTCTGTAATTAAGCCACAGAATTAAGTATTTAAATACGAAAAAATCAATATGAAACGATTTGATATTTTAAATACCTCACATATTAAAAAAATCAAATTAACCATAAATTTCCAAAATAGGATGAGTTATATAATTAGAAAGTTAAATAAACTCGTATGTCAAATATACGTGTTGCAAAACATATATGTAAGGTAAAGATAATAGTCTTCATTAACGCACCGCATTTATATCTGTTGAAAACAGCTTGAACCAGGTGTTTAGATCAAGCCATTTTCTGTGTACAGCTTGTTATATTGGAAGAAAAGTTAGAAAAGTAGACAATGCCAATAAGCGAAATTCTCCAGAAATCATAATCACATTTTATTTCTGATGTACTGAAACCTCTTATTGGAGCATTCTATTGATATTTAAAACGCAATCGTGCCAATCCTTTCGAGTTACTTTTATTCCTATATCTTTTTTCGAGAATTAGTGGAATGCTATTGGATTTATATCTAAAATTTTTGGAAAGCAAAGATGAGTTAATGTTACATCCCATTACTATGAACAATATAGTAGGATATGATTCAGACCGTCATAAGTTTGAGGACAGTAATGTTCAATACATTGCAATTTAAGAAGACATAGCATCTAATGAATATTTTATATATAGAAAAGCCTTTGTAGTATATATTTGAATACATACTGCATCGTGATAAATTTTTATATACTTAATCGTGATAAATACTTAGCTCCTTACGTGAATATATACTTAATCGTGATAAATTTTTGGTAATCGCTCTAGATTCAGATTTGATTCATATGATTCTTTCATAGTGTAATATTTTATCTTTAGCAGTCGGATCCGTAATCTTATATTTTTAAACGAGCAGATCTTGTACATAATTTATTTCATGCAGCTCGGTAACGGTTCAAACGATTTGAATCGAATTTTATATTTAGATAAGATTTTGCTTTTTGTTTATACGGGTACTTTTCCTGAAAAATTACCGTGACTTTACTCAAAAATTTATTTTTATAATTAAATATTCACTTGTGTCTATTATGCATGGATCTGCATAAGCCTATCAGATATGAAGTAATTCGAGCTTCGGACTCCTATTCATTGTTTTCTTGTTGGACTCTTTGTTTGCAATTCAATTAGATTTCGCTTATATCTTTAAACGAGCCATAGAATAATATAGAATTTTATTTTTGTACTAACTATTTTATATGCGCTTGTACAAAAAACTGCCAAGTGATTGGATAAGTTTCTCAAATACTTTTATTTTAATATGTACTATTTTGAAACTTATTCCCATTTAGATTTATACTATGATAATATTTATTTATAATATTGATCTGGATTTATATTTGATAAAATATTTGACCATAAATAATTTAATATGGAAATTACTTTTACTAGCCTATGTGTAATGTAACCTATTATCCGATACGTACTGCAGAGTTAGGTATAGAAGTTTGGGTGTATTAGAATTGCTTCAATTAGCTTAGATTAAATTTAAAGTTTCTATTTAGTCAATAGTTCCGACCTATACGAGTTTATAAAAGAGCAATTTAAACTAATATTCTGAAATAAATAGGAGAAAAAAAATCGAGGTGCCTTAACTTGTTGTAAGTTTGTTACAAACTATCTTAACAATTTTACAGGAATTAACACAATTTATGACACACCGTTTCAAAAATCCAGAAAATTTAAAAATAGAACTAGGAATTAAATCTTTTTACAAATGCCTCTTTGAAGGCATTTTCCTGCAGGGATCTATTCTATTTTTTTAAATTAATTTCATGGCTTTTTTTTTTCATTTGAGAACTAAATCAGTTAATCTTTTTTTCAGAATAATCGCGATCTCTCTTATTTTAAATACTTCAATATATATTTCCAAAATATTCAGATCTTAAGATCGCATCTTGAGTATTTTGAATGACTGGAGATGAGTTATGCGATTGGTTCTTGGAACCGGTTCAAAATAATGAAATGAAGCAAATTGATTTGTAAACAAGATTGGAAAATCAGACCAAATAAAAATACACCAGTAAATGAGAATCTTGTAGTATATTGGAAATTACTTCCCTTATTTCAAGCAATAAGCGTTTAATACTGGTTATTCTGAGATGGCAACTTGCAATATTCTTGATGGCATCTTCAATGTTGGGGAAATCTAGCCATTCCATAAATGGAAAAGAGACTTTATCTTGAAAAGCAACTTTTCACAAAACGTGCAGCTGAAAAGAAAATAAATTTTATTAATCCTAAATTTGACAAAAATAAGTTTTGGACATAAAAAAATTAAATATCAAGAAAACAGATTGAAAAAGTCATAGTCCAAAAATAAAATGTCAATGACAGTGTTAAAAACAGCATATGCCAAACAATGCACCTTCAAGATTAACCTGTTTTTGCTAAGTCTCGAACAAATATCTGAAAATACGACATTGGATGTATTAATCCGATTTTAGTTTGGTATTAGAAATTGAATGCTCCTCAAAAGATCTTTGTATACTTTCAAACTTTGTATACTTGCAAAACTTTTTGTAAAGTTAAAAAAAAGGCCGATCTATAACCCGCTTTAATGCGATATCGGGCAAATAAAACGGTCCGAACTTAATCTCGGCAAATAAAACCAAACGATTTTTATCTTGAAATGTTATTTATCTTAAGTATTTTTACAAAATTACATTTTTCATGCATAGAACGTTTTAGGTCGAATAAATAAAATTATATGTCAAAACTTTCACCCTCGAGGAAAAGTGTTTCTCGTTATATATTCTAAAATGTTTACATTTGAAATTAATTTCACCTACCAGACGACAGGTAGTTAAAAAATTTTTTTCTGTGTAAGGATGTATTTCAGACTTCAGTTAAAACATTTCCTTGATTCCGGTTGAAATATATTCTTGAACACTTAGACGGAAAATTATTCCATTTTTTTAATTCACTTTATTTTCTAAATGTTTGATATTAAGTAGACTTAATAGATGGTTACATTTAAAATATACAAAATATAATTTTTAAGATTTATACTTGTTAAAAGTGTTTTTAGATTTAATATTTGTAATAATTTTGCAATATTCAAGTTCCATACGTTTTATTTGAATGTTAAGCGATACTCAAAGCAACACTAAGCATTTTAACTTATTTTCTTGCTCCGTATATAATGAAAACAAATAAAATTCGAATAGTTTCAATAAATAAGCCAGTTCAAAATATTCATAATTACTAAAAAAAAACTCGACTTTTCAACATAGTCTCCTACTTTATCTTTAAGTCGCATTTGCGCTAAATTAAGAATTTTCTTCATGAAATTTCCAGATATTGTTTAAAAATGAAAATTATTTACCAAGGTAATTTTAAACAAACGCATATTTTTATTCCTTATTTTTTATTTATATAAAAGTTTTTACATGAAATATTTTACGTTCGTGATTAAATGGTAGAGAAAATTATTGAAAAATTCATGTAATCCATTTTACGTAGATGCCATTTTTTTCATTAAATTTTAAAGTTTCGACCAAATCAACACATTTTCCGGAGTTTCATCTCGAAATTTAATTACATTAAAATGATTCGGGTCCATGTTTTCGAGTAAGAATCCCAAATTTATGACCAATGTAGTAATTTAAACAATGGGGTCAATTCATGGGTCACGTGTCACGTACCAAACAAACCGATTCTGTTTACTTTTCTACAGTTCTGCGCATCTCGGGATGTCTGCCGATAACGTTGGTGAAAGCATTGCAGTCAGCTGTTGCAGTTGAATGTTACTCTAGCCGAATAATTATTAAAAACTTTTCATATTTTTTTAAATTTAATATTTTGAATTATTTTCACCAAACTTTTGTTGTATTGTAATTTTGTTTCTTATCCTAAAATTTCAATTAGTATTTTCAATTCAATTATTTTTGTCTAATTAATTAATATCACTTTTTAATTTGTTTGCTACCCTTTTATTCTTTACTTTTCCATACACACACACACACACACACATATATATATATATATATAGTTCAAAATATACATTTTGACAAATGGTTATGGTGGTGTTTTTGAAAAATTACATATTTTCTTTTTTTTAAAAAAAAATTTAAATGATAAATCACAGGGAAAAAGAACCTATCCTCTGTAGGTTGAATTTTATAAATATAAATTTTAAAAATAAATATTACTCTTAGATAAGTTAAAATTTGTAAGCTTACAAATAAAATTATTACATTTTTTTTCCTTAAGTAGTAATTTTTATCAAGAGACTTTCTTAAGTAAATGATTTTTATTTGAGACTTTGATGTTTTCAGTTTGCTCAGAAGAAAAAAACATGAAACTCAAATTTTTAATATATGTAATAAATTTTGGTTACAATTGCAAATTATGAACTATAAAAGGTATAGATACCATTTTTTAAAATCTATGCAACCAGAACCAGTTATTTTATTTTAACTTATAGAAATCATTAAAGGACAAACAAATAAAATTGTGCCTTTATAATTTTTATTTACACATTTAAAAAAAGAAAATATATATGATAACTATTTTTAAAAAATGTGATTAAATGGATGTTTCAATGCTCTTACCTATTAAAAAAACAACTCAAAAGTTGTTTATCTACATTTCTTTTTGTAGACACAAAGAATATAAACATAGTATGGCAAGAATGTCAAAAATGATGAAATCAATTTCATTCAACAGAAACAACCTGAATACTGAACAACATATTCTTTATCATCTATAAAAACATAATATTGAACAATACACTTTTAAGACAAAACATATCTGAAATGTATTTTTAAATTTTAAAGTTACATTAATAAAAATTACTCAGAACGAATATAAAATAAAACATACAATACAGTAAATTTAATAAACAAGAATAAGATCATGATAAATACAAATATAAAAGTAAAATAGGATATAAAGAGGAGTTGAAAGAATATGCTTTTATAGAATTTTATTATTCAAAATCAATAGGTTAAAGTAGGAAAAAAAAGGTGAAACATTCATGTGTCAAGGAAGTTAGAAATAAAAAATACATACATATATTGCTACAGAAGTTGATTTTCGATGAAAAGACCAATATTTTTTAAAACAGAAATCACTGAAGTGCACAATAGTATAGCATGATATTATGATAACAATCAATTTCAGTTTAAATAAAGAAACTAATGACATTTCATTCTATCAACAATTGCCTGAAATAAATTTGACTCGAATCTACTACAAATAAAAAAATGTATTTAAAAAACTAGTAATAATGATCTCTGAAGCCATCCATTTTGCTCTTAAGTTATTAGATGTGATTACATGGCAATAACAAAATAATATGAATTACTACAAGGAAAAGAAAGCTTTAAGGTTCACACTCAAAAAGTAAAAACCTCAAAATGCATTTTATTATAATGCCAAAAACTAAAAAACAAATACAAAAAATTATTTGATGTTAATTAATGGTCTTTGAAAGTTATACAACATGCAAGTAATTGATATTATATAAGCATGTATAAAGGACAGCCCCTACAAAATATTTATACATTATAATTTTTGAAATGGCTCTTTCTACTGTAATATTATATAAGATATCTAGCAGTTATCAATTCTTTCATGATATTAAACTGAGTACAGTCATTTAAAATTTTATTTTTAACTTATATCCTTTTTTTTAAAATTCTTGTTCAATTTGAAAACTTTTATCTGTCATCACAAAATCATTCAGTTCTAATACATCCATCAGATAGCTTTCAATTTCAAAAAATTCCTAGTCAGAAATGCTATCACAGTCTAATGGTGAAATGAAGTTGATAGCTCTTGAAAGTATTATGACTATCATATCTCTTAAAATATTTACTTCTTCATAAAAACTGGAAATCATTTGCTTTTCTGTTGGATTGATCTGTTTCTATGCAGTCAATAATGAATCTGGAGTCTTTATTTTCAAAAATCAAGTGGATTTTTAATTTTTTTAAAAAAATCAAATGGATGCTTTGACATATTTAATTTTTGAAGATCCGCTTCAAAATTAAAAGAAGAATAAATAGAGAAAAACCTTTCTTTCGTGAAATTTGTCAATGTCCTCATTTTAATATTATTAACAATATTTTCAGGAATGAATCTTTTTCACAGAATCTTGAACTTCATTTTGTAATTTGTGAATTATTTCAGTAAAAAGTAGCATTAAAGTATGTAGCATTCCATTTACCAAATTAAGAGCACTTTTAATACAATACATCAATTATAAATGCTGTTAACAATCAATACAAAAATTGAATTTTTCAGTAATTGGAAAAGATCCATTTATTTAATAAATCTTAAAAAAATTTATTCACCTCCACCCAAGTCAGCATTACAGCCACTAATTTTCTGTTAAGAGAGAGAGTTTTTACAATAAAAATTTGTTTACTTACATCAATTAAATTTAGAAAAGATTTTGTAGGATAAATGTAATGTAATATTCAAGTAAACATTTCAAAATCATCTAAGCATATTCAAAATTATCAGAAAATTTCATCAAATGTCAATAAAGAAAATTAGAAATGCATTGAAGATTTTGTTTAATTGTCCCCATTTGTTTTAGACAGCAATACACGTACCAATTTCTATTCCTTTGAGAGGGTTTTCTAAAAAAAATTACTGGAACAGCTTTTGGGTTTCAAAATTTTGTGAATATAAACACATTAAATGAATTCTTGAAAATAAACGGTGCATATCACAACTTCGAAAACAACAACCTTCATTCCAAAGCTAACAACCTATGTCAGGATTGTTGAAAGGATATTAAAAAAAAGCATTTTATCATGACATTAACTTGTGTTTCACATTAAAGCATCCAGCAGCACATCAGTCTTCCATCATTTAACTTTAACAGGAGGAAAGAAAACGACTGAAAATTACATCTACAAATGTAAACAAAAAATCCGCTTCATACTTGGTGGAGGTCGTTAATGACAGACTCATCGAGGAAAGCTTTGCGGATGAAGACTTAAATGCCATGCGCAGAAGTCACATGTCATGTACCTTTGACGTCACATGAATTGACCCCATTAGGCAGAGTAAATTCGTTGACTCGTTAAAATTGTGACACAATTTAGAACTTTTAATTGAGTTACATTTTTAATGTACGAATTTTAATTAATTGATTAAAGTTTTATGGATCAAGAGTCATGTTTGGCTAAACTGCGCCTATCAAATGGTAAAACTGAACGTGTTTAAAAACCTAAGAATAAAAGATCTAGCGAAAAAGTAACACAATCTAAAGTATGGAGAATATGCAAACAATGAAATATACGAATTTTAAATGAAAACATTTAACTGAATATTTTAACTAAAAATCAGAATATCAAATAATTTTAAAGTGTTGAACATTTTGTTTTATCGATTTTATATTCATGTAAAAGGGAATAAACAATTTTTAATGACTTTCTCTTTTTTAATGGATATGGTTATCTAGAACATTTTGAAATCTAATTTCTAAAATGGTTATTTTCTAAATGGAATTGCCGTTTGGGAACTTGTAATTATGCCAGAAAGAGCATTACCCCTTCGCATACAATGACGTGTCTGACAATGCGCATCGAATTACAGAATTTTTAGATTCAAGTCCCCAACCAAGCCACAAAATTAAGTATTTAATTACGTAAAAATAAATTTGAAACGCTTTAATGTCCCAAATGCTCTATATGTTATTAAAAAAAAATCAAATAAACAATAAATGACCAAAATAGTATGTGCCATCTATTAAGAAAATTAAATTTGTATGTCAAGGAGTTAAGGCCTAAATGTTAGAACATCAACAAAATCTTATAAGAAAATTAGTCAGTTTTGAAAATTCCTCTGGTGTAATAATTTAAAAATTAAAATTTATTTTCCAAAGATGGCAATATTAAAAAAATTCACATATTTTAGCATAGTTCTGAATTTATTTTCTAGATTCACAGGATAAATAGATGCGGACAGTCTATGAAAAATTCTTTATAGAAAAAAACTATACAAAAGTTTGGACTTTAAAAATTGCCCAATTCCTTTTGAAATTCTTTTATACAGGATTTTAAAAAGAATTGATTCCTCTTTCCAAAAGCAGTTGTCTCCTTTTAAGAAAACTCCAATTTGCATCTTTTTATAGAGTCGGTTCTTAAGCGTATGAATAAGTAAAATTTTCAATTTTTATCCAAAAGAAATTCATAGAAAGAAATTGTTTTTGTTACCATTTCTTTGGGATAGTCTAAGAGCTGTTCTGGCGAGTTTTTGAGTAGCTGGCCATCTTCTGGAAAGCGTAATTAGAAATCTAGTCTGAAATATTACAAGAAGTATTTAAAATTGTGTTAAATAATTTTAAGCCTCGTTATTATGTGCAGATAATTGCTAAAATATTGTTACGTTTTTAACGTAGCGGGTTTGAATTGAATTGACTTTATTTGAGGACAGTACAAACAAATTTATTTACAGCTATTTACAGGATGACTTGATAAAGTGAAAACTTCAGATAAACACAATTCAGCAGTCAACAGTCACTTACAGCGTAAATGCAAGCCTTACGCACAATAAACATGGTTTGCAAAACAGCTATTGTATAGCACGGCAAACAGTAAGTCACAGCGAGCTCAATAATACAAGGTTAACAACAAACGTAAACACAGCTCACTAAGAACAAGTAATCCGCTAGATCAGCGATCCGCTTTTCTTCCGAGAGAAAACTCTCAACTAACTGCCGGAACTACGACAACTCTTCCCTTATATAGCCGAGCGAGTGAGAGCGCGGAAACACGTGGAAGCTTCATGAAAAATCCAGCGCCTACCAGACTATTCTTTTCGCCAAATCAACTCGGATGGCGCCAAGCGTTTTCACAGCCGTCGCCAACGCCTTCTCCTTCGGCACTTTTCCACGATGATCGCCCGCTTGAAACGATATTTTAATGTCTTGAATACAGAAATTTTTCCATTGCATTTCCAGTGAAGTGGTTTTGACTTGAGGATAACGAAGATAGGATGCCACCGGTTAAAGAAATCAGTACATACATTTCGGATGTATAAAAGCAATCTCGTATATATACTTTGTTTTTTTACATATAAAAATATTTACATTTACTCAGGGTACTCTTAAAAGAAAAAAGAAAACAGGTTTCTGAAGTTATTTATATTATTCTAAAGACAATAATACACTATTATAGATAAACAATACAATTTAAAGTAGATTAAGCAAGAAATAAAGCAAAAATAGAAGGGTTTAATATAAGTGGAAACATTTCATACACATTGGAAATCACAATGCAGTAAAATAAAACCTTATTTTTTCATTATGAATTTAATTATAAAACTGTTTCAGTTTCTACATTTTTTGGATAAATAAATCTAAAAGGAAAAAGTATCTTAAAATTGGACATTAGTCAAACTCGGAATTGGACAAGAGGAAATATCTTGTGAAGGGAAAACCTTATCGCAAAAAGGTTATGAAGATTATTGACTAGGAGATGTCCGTAAATGAAACCTTTGAAAATTCTACGATTCAAACTTTTACAATAATTCAAGTATTTTTACCTGAATATTATTTAAATTGTGACGAGAATGATGCAAAATAATCCAAAACCGTAGACATGGTAGACAATTGCATTTAATGTTACCGGATTTAACAGATGCTACCTTCTGTCACAGCAGAAACGCCTCATTTTTTGAAAGAAATTTTTATGTTTTACTTAAAAATTAAGCAAAAAACTAACTTTTTCGATTGACGTTGGAACAATTTATTGTATAAAGATTCTTACGCCAATTTAAAATTATAAAAAGTGTGTTTTGAGTATTTTTTGAGTCAATTTTATCGCCAAATTGATTCTTATGAGTTAAAAACATTTCAATTACATTTCAATTTATGGAATAAAAAAAATCGGATGCTTTAGTAATTTTTTTTATTTAGCCATGTGCAGTGAACAAATTTTCATTCTGTCGGGAGCATTCACCCATGCATCCTCAGCTTTTATCCCCTTCAAGTTGATTGATTTTTGAGTTCCTTTTTCGATTCCAACTACTAGTTCACACTCTCCCCATATTTATTAATTAATATATATTGTACGAATTTTCAATGATTAATTAAATAATTTTTATTTATCCCCTCATGTTCAAATATATATTTTTAAACTTGAAGTGGATGACACTTGATGATATAAATATTTATTTATTTATTATTTTAAAAATAATTATTTATTCATTAAATTAATTTTTAATACTTTAAATAGTTTTAGCAGTTTTTAAAGAAAATTGAGATTAACAGGCAGTAGCTCGATCGGCAAAATGTGAGGTATTCAGTATTTTTCCCGTGAAGTTGAAGAATGCGAGTTCAATTCTTACGAAAACCAATAGTTTTTTTGGATAAACCATTTACATTAATTGTAATTACTTAATAAAAAGTAACTAAAATAAATTTTTCTTTGTTGACCTAAGTAGGAATTGAATTTTAAGTGTTTTTTGCTTTACTTGTTTAGTTTTGCTGTTATTTTATTTTATTACTTTCGATGTTCTCGAAAATCTCATTGCGAAAAAAAATCACAAAGTAAAAAAGTAAATTT
The DNA here is from genome assembly GCA_026289955.1 of Argiope argentata. Classification (NCBI taxonomy): domain Eukaryota; kingdom Metazoa; phylum Arthropoda; class Arachnida; order Araneae; family Araneidae; genus Argiope; species Argiope argentata. The sequence goes on from JAOUZG010017314.1 coordinate 2,901,322, forward strand.
AAAAGCAAAATTTTAATATAATAGAATGTAACACTTAAGCTTAGATGCAATTCGTTAACTCTGTACTTTAACATAACTGCTATCTCTTACTCTGTCCTGTATCTCCTTCATTAATGCTTTGGCTCTATTGTGAAAATGAGTTTTTACTATTTTAAAGTATTATAACAATTGAATGTTTTGGAAAACATTTTTAAAATATATGGGGTAAAATAACTCGAATAGTAGTGAAAATTAAAGTTGACATATTCCATTTTTTATTACATACATATACCTATCTTTTGTTCTGTTAGAACATATGGAATGGATCATTAACATGCCCGTCATTTCTTATTTGTGAGAACTTACAAATGAAGCTGAGGAAGTATACGAGTATAGAAATAAAAGAACTTGGGAAAAATTGTTCCTTGAGAGTTAAGAGAACATATGAGAAATGCCATGCACTTTGGGTATATAAAAAAATCTATAAATATGATATATCTATTACATTTCATTTGTTTCATGTTTAGGCGAAATCATTCATCTTGCTCTCGCTTATTGAACCTAAGTTTTAAAGAATGCAGTTTAGTTATGAAAAGAGAAAATGCCGGCTTTCAAGCACAGAGGTAGCGTGTTTTTCTCGTGTTCTGGGAGTCCCGGTTTGGGCATGGTTGCTCTTCTGTGTGCTATCTGTGAGATGTGTAACTGTGGCTCCTTTAATAAGGGGCTGTGCAAGCAAATGTGGTGAGTGTGTAGCTAAGTCGTACTCTTGGCCCTAGTTGACGCTACTTAAAAAACAAGAGACACTCCTTTCGGCTGAAATCAGCTGCTGTATCAGCAGCGGGCTTGTCCATATGCAAGTGCCAAAGTAACAACACCATAGAGAAAATCAAAAGTTTTTCACATATATGCCTCAATACCTGAACATTCGGTAAAATTATTTTATATACGATTTACAATTTAGATTTATCTAGCTTTCAATTTAAAAACTAATTGCTTCTAATTAGAAAAGTTTTGAATCTTTTCTTCTTTTTCACATAAGTTCCCGATAGTTTATAGAAGGGTAAAATTGCTGTTTTTTTAGCTTTACTTCGAACATTCTGGAAATGATTCGCCAAGGGATTCGAAAAATTTGCTTACTTTTTCCCTACAGCCTCGGCCAATTGTTTCATAGGATTTATTTATTACATGATGAGTATTAAGCTAATAAAAATTTTCCATTCACTTTTCTGAACCATTCTTTCATATTCTTTGTATTACTGCTCTGTGATTTATGTGCAAAGAAAATTCTAGAATTTTATTATCATTTTGAAGAAACAACATAAATATAATCATCATATCACCATAAATAGTCCATTTTTAAACAATTTGAATTTATTTAAATGTATCTTCAGATTTATTTTTCCTAACAATTCTTTAAGTTGATAAATTGAGATTGATGGAAGAATAGAAAAAAAAACAGTACACAAGAAATGGTATTTAGATTACGCTGGGGGAATCCATGGAACAATATGTTAGTGATCGAATTTTGAGATTTACTTAATCGAATTATTAATCCTCCAAAAATACTAACGGCACTAAAATTTATTATACATTAAAATATGAGTTAATTGACTTTTAGTATTCGGCTAAGTAAATTTTTAGCATTCAATAGAGGCACTAGTTTAAGTTCCATACTAAATAATCTTTGACTTTAATCAATTATCCTTATTGTTGACTGATGCCAAACATTATATTTCATTTAACTAGGGAAGGATGATACCAAAAAGATGAAAAACTTTTTAATTCAGACAAGAAAATTTGTTTACTAATATTATAACTGTAAGTATTACTAATTGTTATATTTTTCATAATAATAATGCTATATTTATTGGCACTAATTATATTCTAGTATTATTGTTCTATATTTTTTACCGTAGAACCAAAAATCTAAAATTTGTAAAATTTAAAATTTCAGTGAAATTTCCCTTGTAAATACGGAAAAACTTGTTAAAAACTACCTAAATTCTTCTAGAAATGATGTTAAAAATAACACTTTTATTCGAAAACTTTTGAATTCTACGGGATTTAAACATTTATATTCATATTTCCAAAAATTTCGCCCTTTTAAAAGAGTTAAATAGAGAGACGTTACAGATTTAAAGGAAATGAAAATAACATTTCTTTTCTTTCTTTGAGATCGTGGTGAATAAACTGCAACCGTGACTTTCATAATGTTTACGCATTCATAGGTATTTCTTTTTATTTGCATCTGACCATCAGTCTGAACACCGTCGCTGAGAAACTATTTGTTTCTTGCATTTTCTCCCCATTATTATTCCTGCTTGTCCCTCCAAGCTGTGTGATAAATGCTTTGGACTTTTCAGCTGTTTCGAACGAAGTGGTGTAGTTCGCCGGTAAGAGGAGGGAAAAAATCGTTTGCAAATTCGTTTGCTTTTCGTTCGTTTTATTGAATATCGGAGAGTTTATACATTTGTTGCGGTTAAAAATATTCCAAAAAAGATTTATGATGCTGGAAAATTACGTAGCCGGCTGTTTCTGAAGGATTTAACTTTCAGAAAAAGTGGATTTATAGCTTGATTTATAGAAACGAACATAGAAATTTTTTTCGAACTGCATTTATGAAAGATTCGAAAATAGATTTTCCATTCATACCGAGAAGTCAAATAAAAGCGATAAAAGAGACATGAATTTGATGTTTATGTACTAATATAGGAAAGTTTGTATGAACTATAATAAATTTAATTTTAAATTTATATTAAGGATTAAATTTTTTTTGAATTATATTTATTTTCTAATTTTCTGTTCCATTCTTTGTTACATGTGATATTTCATTATATTCAATAAATAAAATTTGTTCGTATTAAAAACACATTGAAATTCAATTATTTTTATTATAAATCCTTAATAAATAAGTTATCATAAATTATTTTTTTAAAAATTTCCAAAATGTGTAAAAATAGAAGAAAAGTGTATTGTATTTATATTAAAATGACTTTAAATATTTAGTTTCTAAGAAAGAAAACAAATATTTTAATGCTTAATTAGGAAAGTGCTGTCTATCAGACCTCTAACAATGGACTTTTGACCCTTATTCTATTTTTAGCTTAATCAAATGCATTAACTCTGTAGCTTCCCCTTTTATGACCTTCAATACACGTGTATCTTTTCAATCATTTTAAGCCGATACTTTTTTAAAATAATTAAACTACTTTTTCGGACGACGCTTTTAAGACCGCAACACTTAAGAAGACTTTTTAATGAATTAGAAAGTGATTTGAATGAGGAAGATAATTGTACAGACTTTTTTAAATGAAATTTCGCATTAGGCTGAGTTTTATATATATGTACAACTATATATATGTACAAATATAAAAAATATCATATCTATAAACTCATTATATATATGAGTTTTTTTATATATGATATTTTTTTTAATATATTAACCCATTCGCTCCGAACCACGAATACACTCGTGGTTGGCAGGGTGTTACAGATTGCCAGCACGAATATACTCGCGATATTTTCAATATATTATAACGTACAACTTGTCAAACTTGCAAATTTTTATGGCCACAAACATAAATATACAAGCGTAAAAACTTCATAAAAAGCTACAAAATTAATTTTGTTTACAAAAATTCTACTTTATTTAACCCATTTGCTGCCAAGCCAAATTGTTATTCCCATTGCTACGAGCATATTTGTGTTTGATTTTTATACATGTAAATGTTATTTATGACAAAATATGTGTATTTATTTTGAAATAATAAAACTTAGATAAACAATAACACTAAAAACAGAAATGGCATTATGATTAACCTCATACAATTTTGGCCTGGCAGTAAATGGGTAAATATACCAAGAGAAATATCTTCATAATTTATAGCTGTTTTTTATATTTGTCTTTAACCTGTATGTTTTAAATAACTTAGAAAACAGATGATAACAATAAAACAAAAGGGTATATTTTACCCATTGTTAATTTTTTAAATTTTTATTTAATTGTTGAATTTTTAGACATATTGTTTTTTATATACCTTTATATGCTGAAAAAAATGATTTTAAAATTTGAGGCAATATTATTTTCAAGAATATTAATGAGATTTGAGAAGAAAAGGTACGTTCAATCACAAGTATATTTTTCAGTGATATTATATTTAAAAAAAATTTAAAACATATTTATATACCAAGAAAAATATCCCCAGAAAAAGTTTCTTATTAATACTTTTAACAGAAAAATAAATTTGGGTGTTAAGGAAGTGCGGTCTCGTATACGGGACCTCCCCAGTAAATTTTTATATTTTCACAATCTAGTTAAAGGTTAAAACAAATTGCATTTTTTTCTTAGTGGTATTTAAGAAAAGAAATAATATTAATAATATTTAATTAATATTATGATACATTTTTTAAACATTTTAATATAAAAAATATTATTTAATATTTTTTTAATATAAAGCATCATAATATTTTTTTACAAATATATAAATCATATTTTCATCACATTTTTTTTACAGTGTGAACATATTTTTTAGGAAAATATTATCACAAATTTCACTTTTGAATCAGATCTCTCCTAAAATAGAATATTTAATTTTCCATTAGATCCCTGAAGATTTCAATGTAATTTTAGAAGGAAAAAATAAACATAAAGCCGTCAAACCAAGGAAAAAAATCATTAGTCTTAAGCTTTAATATTGAAGATGATTTTGAATTCATAAATTCTAGTATAATTCATAATATTTAACATGATTTTCTAAATTGGATAAAAATTATTTTAATGATATTTAATTCCACAAAAATTTATTTCACCATCATTATAGGCAAATACTTTTTTAATTTTAAATACTGTTCTGCTTTTTTTTGCTCTTTTCCAATTAGAAATTAAATTATTCCATACTTTCAATATTTGTTTTTATTTATATCCGATTCTAATCAATCAAATATAGAGTTTTTTAATCCCTAATTCTTTAAAGCTTGATGATGTGCAAAGGTCAGGGATTGTATTTTTAATGATGTATTAACATATCTTCTTATTAATTTTCATTCCGTATTAATAAAGAAAATTAAAATTTTGAAATTCCAGGAAATCAATGGAAAATCGAATACAAAAACTATATCTATAAAACATGGAGTAAATAAATTATTCATAAATGATTTAAAATTTGAAAATGTCTGATAAATAATGAGTTGGTCTCAGAAAATGATTATATCATGAGAATTATATCATAATACCATCCTTATTATTTTAAATAAAAATTAACTCATTATAAAATATTATTATGAATAAATAAGAAAAACATTAATCATTAATATAAAAACAACTTGTTTGTTTTCCAACCAATGAAAATAATACAATTTTGTCTTCTGAAATTAGAAATTAAAGAAAATAACTTATATAGATATTTTTGCAGAAATTTTATGACAAGAAAAAAAATTAGAATTATTTTTGTATAATCTATATAGAAATGTTTTACAAAAAGTTCACCCTTCTAAATTTTGGATCATTATTTAAAGACTTTTTGGGCGAGTTCATTAACTAGAATGGACACTTTACCTAAAGATCCCTGATAACTTTTATAAAAATCTAAAGCCATTTTCAGTTATATTTCAAGTTGCACTTTAAAAAAATAAGTCAAACATAAATAATTATATTTTATTTGTTTAGGAGACTAGAAAAAAAGGCTCAATTTTCTTCTAAATGATTTTAAATTAAAATAAAAAATATCGATTTCAAGACTGTTTTTTTAAAAACCCAAGATATTAAGTTTCTGAAATATGTAAATAAAAAACTTATTATACACTTGATCGAAAAATAACATGCATAAATATTTCATGTTCATTATTATTCAAAAGCTGATTTAAAAATAATGATGCTGGAAAAAAATGCCAAATGATTTTTCCGTCTGTGACATCTCGTTCTATTCAAATTTTTATGTATTCATCAGAGCTCCATTTCTCCTTCAAAGAGTTAATTAAAAAGTTCAAGAGAATCATTTATACATCTATCACTGATGAAAATTTTCTTTCTTTATTAAACTTTCTTCGTGACTTTAATAAAGAAGGAAAAGTCATGACCAGACCACTTTAGATGTTTTGTATGCATGTCGAATAAGAGTCAATTTTTTTTCTTCAAAATTTCTCTGACCTTTTTTTTTTCATTCATTTTCTTTCAAGAAAGTAAATACTGAAGAAATGTAAAGCTCATTCCTGTGTTTTAAAGTATCTCTCAATTGGGATCGATAAAGAATAAAAGATGGTGAACTATTTCTAGTTAGAATACTTTAGATAAAGAAGAATTTCGACTTGTTTCCTCTTTTGTTCTTTTAGGAGAAATATTGGGAATTCGATATATTTATGTGAAATTTTTAATGAATAGAAGCAAAGTAATTATGGGAAAAGTCTGTTTTTTATTTGTTTTAATAATGGTAATAAGGCCTCTCGGATTTAACTAGAAATTTTTTTTACATTGCTTAGAAAAGAAATTCCGAAGTTTAAAATGTTGTTTCTTCCATTAACTTATGCTCCAAAAATTTTATTCAAAAGAATAGATATTTGCATTCTTTGTTTCTACGAATTCCAGGTAGCAAAATTAGATGCAAACGAGAACACGGAATCTGAAATTTTAACATATCCGTTGGGACAAAGTGACACTTTAGTTAGAGGGATGTTATCTGGCTTATAAAGCTGTTACCACATACTCTCCCATCAGGTTATTATACAAAAAAAAAAATGCGCCAAGTGTATGGTGAGAGCGTATGCGAGTAGTTGTTGATATTGTCTGTCGTATTTAATGCACCCGATGACTTTTGCCGGTAGAAGGCATCACAACAGCTGTACGAGGCTGCGTAATAAAGTTGCTTATATCTAGGGTGCTGAGGACTTCTGGTCACCATTATAGCAGATGCGGAGCGCTTTAGGTCCGGACTCACAATTTGAAGTTTTGTAGCCGAGTAACATATTCGTTGGAAGAAAAATGATATTTTGGTCTGAGATGGTATTTGGTTTATAAAGCTTTCACCGCAGTTTTATAATCGAGATCATACGCTATTTTCTTCTTTATTACTAATAAAAATGAATACGTCTGTGTCTGCGC
>JAOUZG010017314.1:2908403-2919235 GCA_026289955.1 Argiope argentata
GAGAGAGAGAGAGAGAGAGAGAGAGAGAGAGAGATCTATATATATATTTAGAGGGTAGCGATGAAAACTTATATTGAGAAGCAAAATCAATATATTTCAATATAAAGCTAATAATTTTACTACTTTTACTACAAATGTCAAAGAAAAAGTTTTTAAGGATATTTTTTTTTCACTGCTATTAACTTTGTTAAAAATCCTCTGAATAAAAAATTAAATATAAAGAAATCTTGTAATTTTATTGAAAAGGAAAATAAATATTATAGTCCTCTAAGCTATATCAGACGAGGCGCTTGAAGTTATACGAATAATATAAAGAGTAAAGATAAAATATTAATCTGTCATTTTCTGAATTTTACATATTTCAATTAAATACAGAACTGTTGAGTGTTTTGACTACAATTTTGGCAAACGATATGGATTTATTATCCCCGGATAGCCTGGTTGGTAGAGCGTTGGCTTTGTTCTCTTAGATTTCAAACCCGCCTGTCGAAGAGTCTCCGTGTGTGTGTATGGTTGCTGGCGCTCGTAAAATCTGTAGTAGTCACAAAGTTCTCCATGTCGAGAGTCATATCACTCGGGGTAGTGGGGAAGAAGTGATCGTTCTTTGTTCCAGGTCTAAATTACGATCTGTGAATGAATGGCTTTAATGCTTGAAGGAAGTTCGCCCAGAAAAAAGGGTTTGTGACGTGTGTGTACTAGAAGTCAGAATTCTACCCTCGTGCGCTCAAAGTCCATACCCTCAGAAGAACTACTGTACCCCTTCTTCCGTTGTAAAGCGGAGTACGAGAACTATAATATGGATTTATTGATTTTATTAAGCTTCTGTTGAACAGAAAGGGATTAGAAGGGGAAAAAGAAGAAGAATGCCAAAGAAGTTTCTGTCTAACAGATTTGTAATATTTCTTTTAAAATCCTTTTGATCTTTAATTGACAATTTTTAATATTTTCTAATGCTCAACAAATTTAAGAAAATTAGATCGAATGATGAAACATGAGATTTATTTAAAATCATTTACTGATTTTGAATTTGGGAATATTTTTGTAAATAAATAAATAGGTGTTTTTTTCCCTCCGAATTGAAAGATTTCTAAAGGATTTGAATGTATAGTACAAAACATGACATGATATTATTTTAGAATTGGATTGTATATTTTCTTTCTGTCTCTTTTTTATTTTCTGTTTCGTTATGTAACAGTTATAGTACACAGATAAAAATAATGTACTTAATAATGTCTCAATGGATGTGTTAAAACTGTATATTTTCTTATAAATATAGATACAAAACACGATGAATAATCTTGTAGTAACAAGGGTTGACAGAATAACCTTGTGTTACTAAGTGCGTTACTATGTGTATGATTCAAATATTTAGCAGTTTTTAGGAGAACCTTGTTTACAGTAACTACAAACATTTATTCTTATTTTAACTTATTACAATTTTCAATTTGAATAGAATTAAGTATATCTGCAGATTTCTAAACACCTATTCATTAGCTAAACGTTCAGTTGCAAAAGCATCACAAATAACTGACGAAATTTCTGTATATGGTACAATTTATTTTATTACTATTTGAATGTTTTGTAATTCATATTAGTTCACCTTGTTTATTTTATTTACAAATCCTCGTTTATTAATTCTATTTCTGAGCTCGGCTTTTATTTGTTTTTTTTTCTTCATTTTTTTGGAATAAGTGCACATTTGATCACACTGCCACATGCATATGGTCTAAAATCATAGTAGATAAAAATAATTCAAATTCATTTTTTAAAACTTGTAGTGCATGACACTCAATGTTAATACAGTTTTTTCAAATATTAATTAATTAATTATATTAAATTAATTTTTAATATTTTAGATAGAGTTTTTGCAGTTTTTAATGAAAGTTGAAATCAACAGGCAGTAGCTCAATCGGTAAAAAGCAATGATTTCAGTATTTTCAATGAAGGTGAAGAATGCGAGTCCAATTTTAGCGAAAAGTTAATAATTTTTTGGGGATAAATTATTTACATTAATTGTAATTATTTAATAAAAACTAACTGAAATAAACATTTTCTTTATTGACCTAAGTAGGAATTGATTTTTTTAAAAATATCGCTTATAGCATCATACATAATAACAACATATTTTTTATTATTTTAATAACAAAAATATTGTTCAAAAATTGAACTGACACTGAATGTACTAAAAAATGTACCTTTTAAGGACAAAGAGGCAAGTTAGAATTGTGGAATTAGATTTTTTAAAAATATTTTGCAATTATTATTGTTTTTTATGCAATCAAAAAAGAAAATAGTGTTTCTCTTAAATTGTAAGATGTTTTAAAACGTCTTGAAGATTATAACGTTTTACAAATGTTCAGTGTTTTATTCAAAATATCTAACACTTTTTCTATAAATCTGTTAAATAAATATAAAATAAGTTCTTAGAGAAAAAGTCAAACATTTAATGCCTTAATACATTTCAATTTAAAATATTTAAAGTAACTTTAAATATTTGCTTTGATTATGTTTAATGTAGCTTTTTATCGTACTCTTATAAAACTTTCAATTAAATAAATATAAAAATAAAAGGAGTAATTAAAGAGAAAATCAAATATTTAATGTCTTAAAACCCTTCAATTTTAAAAGTTTGAAGTAGTTTTAAAAATTTGCCTTGATTATCTTTAAAGTAATTTTTTATCATACTCTTTATAATTTTAACATTTAGAAAAAAAAATTATTTCAATCTTAGTGACTAAAACTGAAAATCTAAGCGATAAATAAAATGCAAAAAAATGAAAGAAAATTTTATTTGTTTAAAATGTAAATATTCACTCATCAAACACAAATGAAGACTAATGTATTTTTAAAATGTTATTCAGTTAAGTGATAGTTTCAAACTTTTTGTACAAATGAAAAAAGAGAATCAGGTAGAGTTTATTTAAGATATATTTTTAAAGGAATAGCATTTTAATGATTAGTAAGGAATATTTATTATTATTTTCTATCGAATTAATGTTTAATCAATGTTTGTTGCTTTAATTAAAGATTTGAAGTAACAACAGATTATTGATTACTGCATATCGAATGTCATTAAGTAATGCTCATGAAATTGGTCATCGACGAAATAAATTTTTGAAATCCAGAAGCCTTCAATTATTTTTTCATTTCTAATTATAAAATTTAATTATTTTTAAATTTAATTATTATTTGATGATCGCTGTTCTAATTTTTATCTCAACAAATAGATGTAGAGAAATATTGATATAGATAAAACAGTTATAAATAATATGCAACAATATTTTAATTTGTAGAATGATTTTAGGATTAAAGTCGGATGGGATTAATTTTTTTCTTCTTAAATTTGTTGCCATTTCTGAAAAGTTTGAGAAACCTGTGATATAAAATTAGAACATTCAAAGCTTTATTTCGATCAATTTTGAATAAAGAGGAGACTAACTTTTAAAATTAAATTTTAAAATACAAGAAAATGTTAATAAATATGATTAATTAGACTAAGGAGCTGTTAAAAATTTAGATTTCGTAATTTCTAAACATTATTTTATTTTTAATTTTATATCATAAAATATAATTACTTTCAACATTTAATTTTTTTATTAATTCAATTCATATGCTTACTTTATAACTGCTTACAAATCTTCTGTTGGCTCATAATAAAAAAGGGCAGTCAATTTCAAAATGTCATTTTCAAAACTTTCTAAAACATACACTCTTCAAAAATGCTGTTAAATTTATTTGATAGAATTCTATACATTCAAATGCCGTTTATCAGTTATTTAAATGTCAGCTTTTGATTTTCCAGTTCTTAGGAAACTTTAAACATATTTTTCCTATTTCACGAAAAGATGAATGCAAAATTGTTTTACGAAAATAAATAACCATGAAAATAAGAAATAGGTTTCCACAATAAGTAAAAGTAACTGGTTGATGAAAATAGGCTTATCAATGTGTTAAAATACCATATACAATAATTATGAAAAATTCATTCTTTGGAAATGAAATGTTCCGAACACATATGCTTGAGGTTACTTGTTCAGGAGAATAAATGTTTACTAAAAAGAATTTTTGTAAGTATATTTTCAAGGTGGCATTTCTATATGTTCTTCTCAGATTAAACATATATTTCAGGAACAAAAAGAATATTTTTATTCAAAAATCTTTAAGTTGTCTGCGGCTTTATTATTTATGTTAGTAAAGAGTTTAGTCTTTTTTTTTATTCAAATAGTTTTGGAACAGGAATATTAAAATTCTATAGTAAAAGTTAGTGTTTTATTTATTCTCTCTGTCTCAGAAAATAAATGAATGTTTTATCTACATTCGAATCTCTGCTTGAATTTTCGTGTGAATATCATGTATTCTCACTTTTTTACATGACAGCTGTTTCGGCTTGTTGTCGATACAGTAAATTTTATTTCCTTCTTATTATTGTTTTAATATTTTTACTAACAAAAATTCTAGCAAATTTTGAAACAATGTACATGAGTTACATAACTATAAATACTCGATATTATGCACATTTATTTTACTCCAAATCGTCTGCATTATGCTGTATTCAAATTACAGTGGATTAATTGTAAAATATTAAATATACGAGACTATTTATCAATTCTTAAAGACTGGGTGATTTTAACAATTCCTATATTAGGACTTTCACGTTTTATTTGATAAAAGATCGATAATTTATTAAGATTTTGAGAGATAATAGTCTTCCTACTAGAAGGAAGAGAAAAATAGTTTAATGCTTTTATACACCACTTCTCTTATTTCTGGATAATATTGTTACAAGCGAGCGAGCGGCACGAAAACTCGCCAAAGTTGGCGACGTTTGGCGATGAGCCTCGCGCCAGCTTGATTGGTTTGGCGAAAGGAATAGTCTAGTAGCCGCTAGATTGTGCGCGTTTTTTTGAGAATTTTCACGAGACTCAGGTGCACGCGCTTCTCGGCTATATAAGGACGAATAGCCGGAGCGAGTTAGTGAGTTGCTATTTAATATCCCCAGATATACCCCAAACATTAAAGTCAGAAGACCTAGAAATATTTTACTCTAATCTCACCTCATTTCCAATATTGTAATTTAACTTTTGTTATTTTTAACTTTTTCTTTTTTCCATACTTAAACTCTTATTTTTGATGATTTAAATCAGCTCTAAGTCTTAAGTTCTCACATGGTGCATAACTCCACACCCACCACCCCTAAATAGCCAATCAAAATCTGTCCTGACTCTCGCCAACTCACCCACCCCTACTCCTCAACAACTACTACTTAAGGGCCTGCAGAACTTTTCCAGTCCACTTCGCAGACGGTCACGTATGTAGCTGAAAGCAACGTGGAAGCATTTCATCATGACTGGGGATAAGCCCCTGCCGGGGCTAGGAGCCCCAATAATCCAACCACTAGCGAGTTAGTGAGTTGCTATAGTGATTTGATCGAGTTAGTTGAGAGTTTGCTCTGAAATAAAAAGCGTCTCGCTGGACTAAAGGATTTGTGAGCTGTGTTTGCGTTTGCTGTTAACGCTGTGTTATTGAGCTCGCTGTGACTTACTGTTTGCCGTGCTATACTATAGCTGTTTTGCAAACCGTGTTTATCGTGCGTAAGACTTGGATTTACGCTGTAATTGACTGTTGACTGCTGAATTGTACTTATCTAAAATTTTTACGTTATCAATTATCCTGTAAATAGCTGTAAATAAATTTGTTTGTGTTGTCCTCAAATAAAGTCCATTCAATCCAAACCCGCTACGCTTAAAAACGTAACAATATTGTATCTTCTTTTTCGTTCAACTTCTGTCTTCCTCTACATCTCTTGAATATTTAATAGAGTTGGGATTGGAGATGGCGGTAGTTCTTTGAAGGTCAATGTAGACCACGGAGAGATTGCTTACATTCAATAATGCAATATAAAGCTGTAATTTGAATTCTTTCAGTTTCGCTGTCTAAGCTCTAAAATTTGACATGGATCTCCAATTTTGGCCACAAAGGGGTATACCTTTTTTTTAGATGTTCCCTTTAAATTTAGGCGAGATGTAGATCAACAAATTTCCCCCGTTGACACATTTGATAAACTTTTAATACACATTTTTAAGCTTTAATCATAAATCTGTATCTCAGAATCTGCAAAGGTTTACTTTTCGGTAAACATTGTTGGACGTTGGACACTGTTCACTGTAGATATACCCGATGGATTGGGATTATTTTCTGTTATAATAATATAACAATTTATTATTTAAACAACTGCCATTATAAAGTAGTTTGCCTTCTATGGCTATCTTTCTTTTATTATTTTAGTATATAATTTCTACTTATAGATGTTTTATGAGTTTTTGTATTCATAAGAAACTTTACACTGAAACTTTTAAGTCTTTCCTCTTTATTCCAATTGTTTTTTGGGCTTCAAAATTTTGGCAATGACATATAAGGGCTTCAAAAATATATTTAACCAAATTTAAAATTATTTAATATACTTCATTTTGAGATACATCAAAGAGATCTTAAAACTAATGTGATTCTATAACACGTCTCTCTATAAGTAAAATGTTATAGAAATCACACTTATAACATGTTGTCGAATGGCAACTGTCAAATGTTAACAAATCACTATACGAACATCTCTGGTTACTTCAATGAACGCTATTAAAGCTTACCTTAATTCAAAGTTTTATTAATTAATAAATCTGAAAACCTTATTAGAGATATTTTAGATAAGTCTCCTTATGTTTTCTATACACTCAAAAGTAATAAAATGTGAGAGCAATAAGAAAATAGACATTAAAAAGTTTATTATGCTGCCGAAAATTTCAAGATACGTAGTCATTTTGGTTTATCTATGGAAATTGATAATTATACATTCCAAAACTATTATCTCACAAAAATTGCTTTTGAATTATCTTACAACAAAAAGAATTTTTTAATTATATCAATTTCATTAATATACAATGTTTTTTACTTTTAATAAATGTTATAAAAGTAATATACAATTTGTAATTATTTTTTATAACATGAAAATAACCTTCATATATCAAAACATGCAATCGTATATCTTTGATGATGTTAAATTTAGACTAAAAATGCTTTCTTAGGACATAAATTCTGAATTATATTAGTTTATAACTTTTAATTTACAAACGGTATAAATCATTTTGATTTATTCAATTTAATTCATGCTTTCCCATGTTTTTAATATTCATGTCATAACATGAATGAAAATATTCATGTCATAACATAATGAAATGAAATTTAATTAATATGCATTCCTTAATGGTATTTAATTATCCAAAAAATTAATAATTAGGAAGATCAAGTTGGTCGCCAAAGGCGAATTGATTTAATAATAATAAGTCAAGTTTAAATTTTCAGATTAATATCCCCAAACTTTAATTTTTTATATAATTTCATTAATGTTAAATAAATATAATTAATATATATGATAATATAAATAATATACTAACTATGCACTAAATTTAAAATAATATAAATAATTTAATTTTGTTTTAACATTAAATTTTCTGAAATGCGGATAAAAGCTTTTTTCCATTAATATTTCAAGAAACAGAAATGAATGTGTACTCTCCATATTGTTAAGCTTTCATAATTTCATGCATCAAAATTTGCGGAATATATAATAAGTATGATCTACAGCAGCCACAAACTATTTCCTAAGTCCATCGAGAAATTTGACCAAAGCTGCTTTGTTCAAGTTATAAGCAATTGAATTCCAGCGATACTGTATAAAGTCTATGAAGTATTTTAAATTACTATTAATGAATTTTCAGTACAATTCAAAGTCTCCCTTCAAATTTGGTCGAATCAATTAGCAGAGGCAATGAATTTAGTAAAGTTTAGATGGAATCCAGGATTCACGTTTTCCGGTTCCTTGAGCAGAAGCCAGAGGGAAATTTATTATAGATAATTAATTTCTCTCAACCAGGTAGGAAATTTTCGCAAAACTGATGAGAATTCTGGTCGTATCTCACTGCTGTTCGCAATTCCGTTGGACGTTAAGTCTATTTAATGCAGGTTTAATTTTATAAGAATTGTAAAATAATGTATTCTTTGCAAAAAATCGAATACAGATTGTGAATCAAAATAATTTAAACAAACTTTTATTTTTATATATTTTGGACATTTTTGTTTTGATAAATTAGAAAAATAAGTTTTAGATTATTTATTTCTACATTTTGAAGAAAATCTGATGAGAAGATCTGTATCTCACTGACGTTTGCAATTCTGTTGGACGTTAAGTCTATTTAACGCAGGTTTAATTTTATTAGAATTATAAAATAATTTATTCCTTGCAAAAAATCAAATACAGATTATGAATCAAAATAATTTAAACAAACTTTTATTTTTATATATTTTGGACTTTTTTGTTTTGATAAATTAGAAAAATAAGTTTTAGATTATTTATTTCTACATTTTGAAGAAAATCTGATGAGAATTCTGGCCTTATCTCACTGCTGTTAGCAATTCTGTTGGGCGTTAAGTCTATTTAACGCAGGTTTAATTTTATAAGAAGTATAAAATAATTTATTCTTTACAAAAAAATCAAATACAGATTGTGAATCCAAATAATTTAAATAAACCTTTGTATTTATATATTTTTGGACATTTAAAATTTTTTGTTTTGATAAATTAGAAAAATATGTTTTAGATTATTTATTTCTAGATTTTAAAGAAAACAATTAACTTGAATTTAAATAAGTTTGTAAAAATTTTATACTATAAAATTATAATGAAAAATATAGTGGCAGTCGATATTAAATAAATAATTAAAATTAATAATCTTTGATAGCATAAAGCATTTGAGGTTTTGTTTGTAAAATATTAAACATTAAAATATTAATTTATTTTATACTATAAAATTACTAATGCAAAATATAGTAGCAGTTGATATTAAGTAAATAATTGAAATTAATAGGTTTTGATAGCATAAAGCATTTGAGGTTTCGTTTGTAAAATATTAAACATTAAAATATTAATATTATTTTATACAATGAAATTACTAATGCAAAATATAGTGGCAGTTGATAAATAAATTATTGAAATTAATAGTTTTTGATAGCATAAAGCATTTGAGGTTTAGCTTATAAAATATTAAATATCTTTCATACATAAATTTAACACAGAAAAAACTGTCATTAAAGAAAATGATTCTGTAATTTGTACATAAAAATAATTTTATTAGTAAGAACAAATCTTTTTTGTTCACACTCTTCATTTTAATAATTACAAATTAATAATTTTTTTAATAATTACAAATTAATAATAATTAAATAATTTGTTATGTGTAAAAATAAAAAACATCTTTGCACTTCTCAGTAACGTGTTAATTTAAATTGAAATTCGGATTTATCAAGTAAAAGTAAGGTGTGCTCTTAAGTGCTTGAGATTTACTTACAAAAAATTTATTTATTAAATACAGCTCAGTAATTATTTGCGAAAAAATAGCTTATTCGGTGGAATAATTCTTTAAATTCACACATGTGATTTAACATATTTGTCTTTATCAAAAGCTTTTTTTTAAAAAAAAATCGTTTGCTAGAATTTATTCTATAACTGATAAGCAATAAAGAAGAGTTTATAAAGTATTTTTTTACAATTGCAGTTAAAGATAAGAAAACAGTTTAATTCGACCAATACTGTAGCATTCATTAAAATTTAAGGAACATAAATGCTTAACCAATTATTTTCTAGTTTCATTCTTGTTTGTGTGTCATTTGACTCCACAATTAAAACAAGTTTTTTTCCTTCTGATCGTTTTTTGGCAGCAGGAAGATTTTAACAGATATAATATGGGTTTAGTTCAGATAAGCATCTTTTTAATGGTAATTTTTAATAATCAGAGCTTTTCTGCTTGCGATGAAATATTAATTAATTGTAAACAGTTTTTAGCTTATTCCATAATTATTCAGCATTCCATTATTCTTTTTATCCAAATCATTTGTTTTCTCCGATTTCAGTTTCAGTTGTAACTAATGAAGAGTTAATGAGTATTTGTTAGTTTGAAATAGAAGATTAATCCTTTTTCATTTCTCTCTCATTTTATTATTATTTCATTGACATGAATTCATTCAAAAGGAAACATTTATTTGTGGATTTTTATTTTTATTTGATGATTGCAAATTGATGCACTTTAGTCAAGACTGTTGTCATTAAGTAATTCTTTATTTTTTGTGTGAATTTTCAATTACAAGCTGTGATTCTGTAATTTTAAATAATGTAATATAATTGTCATCTGAACAAATGATTAATAATTAATTTTTCATAAATGAAATATAATACAAGCTTACATATTCCAATTTCAGAGCATAAGTACGGGCCACTTTTAATAGCCAGTTGTTTCACTCAGAATATTGATTGTGTTTAAATTGAATCATATTATTTATCGCGTAAATAGTTTGGTGCCTCAATGAATTTAACATTTAATTCATGATAGGCATTAACATTTAATTCATCATTAACATTTAATTCATCCTAATTAATCCTATTACTTCATATCATTATTAAAAACATAGCTGTATAGTTAATTTATCTTCTGACATTGGCTCATTTTCACATTCGTCATATAAACTACAATACAAAAAATCCTTCATCCTGAGCTTTCAGCAAGGGAAGAAAATCACATGAAACATGAATAAATATTAAAATAAGGAATGAAAACGGTTGAATTTATTTTCAATACTAAAATGTTTAAAAAACTAACCATTCAATTAAAATAAAAATGATAAAATGATTCGAAATTCGAAAAATTGCTGAAATGTAAAAGAATTTCGCTCTATAAATAATTTGTATCTATCTATCTATCTATCTATCTATCTATCTATCTATCTATCTAT
>JAOUZG010017314.1:2956271-2966677 GCA_026289955.1 Argiope argentata
ACAAGGAATTTTCTGTAAAGATTGTATATGGAGTCCATTAGTTTGTAAAAGTTAGGTGATACTGTCCTTTTCAATGAGTAAACATCAACCGCATCTGTCCTTTCGTTATAACTCTGATTACCTTGTCAGACTAAATGAGGCAATGGCGACTTCGTTTCTCAGGTTTATTTTAAATTAAGTTTCATTTTACTGTACTGCTTCTACGCAGCCTCAAAAGTTCCAGACAAAACAATACAAAAGGAAAATACTGTACACTCGTAATATTTCTTAATAATTTGTTACATTAGATAGAAATAAACTGACAGCTCTCCTTGCTGTTTCCCAGTTTGAAATCTTTCATTTTAAAGGAATACACAAACAATTAATCTAAAATTGATTCTTTTATTGTCAAACCAAATCAGTACATTTTAGACTCTAATTAAATCAGTTTCAGTTGAACTTGTATCATAAACTATTTTTAAAACACTTTTAGTACAAATATACCAAGATTGTGTCTCCTTTCATTCTATAATCAACTACATTTTACTTTCTTTACTTATTTAAATCTTATCACCTTGTATAAAATCTTACCTTTGGTTATTATTGCGAGGCATAAAATTTATTTTATCGTGAATACCTGTTATGAAGATATTTTTAAAAATATTCTCCATGAATTTTTCTTTTTCCATAATAAATTAAAATTTGTTTAATAACCCCACTTTCTGGTGTTTATGTGAAAATTTTGAAATCTTATTAGAATATTAAGTATTACTTTGAGTTATATCACTTAAAGTTTTGCTTTGAATTTCATATAATGTATATAAATTCGTATAAATTTCATTTATTTTTTAAAGAATATTTTTATATAAATAGTGTCTAATTAAAAAGCTTCTATATTATATACTATATTTTTTATACTTTTATATTATATACTATATTATACTTTTATCATTAATTTGTATTATTTAGTTTTTATTCTGATTCTGTAATAAGTTCAACAGACTGTTAGATTATATATATTTAATTTTATATTCTATGTAATTTTCACGTAAAACATATTATATTTAGTTAGAAAAATTACCAGAAACTTAAAAAAAAGATTAAGTTAACAGCAATCAATTTAATAAATTAAAATATTTCATGTAGTTTCTGATGTTCTTTTATTTGAAATGACATAAAATGAAAACATTTGAAGTTTCCGTATGGTAGGATTACATTTGCTATTTCATAAATAAAAATCATCTGCTACCATTTTTGATAAAAGTGAGAAATATTTTTACTGATATTTTTTATAACTACATTAATAATTCATAAAATGGTGATGCTTGTTGCATAATACATAATTAAAAACGTTCTGAAAACTCATCCAGTTACTCTTTTATAATTTTTCCCATTATATAATTTAACTAAAATGGGTGCCATTATTTTAATAGATATTTAAATTGCATACGCTATTTCTATTTTAATCTCGCTAATTCCAAACCAGAAATATTTTAATGAATGTAATTTGTGAAAAGAATGTAGACAATTGTAATTTTTAAAATTTGCGATTTTGTTTTTTACTTAAGCGCCAAGTTAATATAATATTTTTTAGTTCATTGTTTAATAATTGCCTCTCATAATACGTAGAAATTTTTCTTTAAAATTCAAAGATGATACTTGATGATATTGTTTATTTGTTTTCAATTTCATTAGCGAAGCGACAAATAATGAATATTCGTTTAGTTGGAATGCGATTCAAATTATTATTTTTCTTTTTAACTGTTTTATTTCATTTATTCTCAAAATAAATTATACTCAGTAAAAAACTAATTTGATTATATTTGTTTGGATTTGGATGTTAAGTTTAATTCATTCAAACTTAAAAAATTTGTTTTTAACCTACAAAGAAAAATAATTTTCTTTTTTAAACATTTGATCTACATAGAATTTTTAAAATTTTTAATTGAAGCATATGATTAACTTAATGAAGCACTCTTCAATTTGCTAATTATGAAGCAATAAAAATTTATTTTTATAAGGAATGGTTCGAAATTTTAAAAATAATTACAGATAAAGCTGGATACCCTTTTTTACATATCATTTCTCTCTTCAAAAGCACCCTGTATTTGTATTTTTTTGAAATATAATTAAAGATTCTTTAATTTATATATCAATATTTTAATATGATTATTCAAATAAATAATAGTAGCTTCCTTATAGGGCTTTGTTTATTTTGCTCATAAGTTTGCTGATTTACATTTATATATATAAAAAATAGACTATTCCTTTTTTTTGTTGTATTTGTAAAAATACCGTCTTTGTGAATGAAAAATTTAAACAATATTTTGACAATGGAAAGCATCAAATAACGAAGTATTTATTGTGATAGAATTTTAAGAACAGAGTTCTTAATATAAAATTTTTACAACTCTTAGATTATAAATTTAGTACTTTCGCTGTTTAGAATTCTGTGAAGAATTAAATTAGATACCTTTTAAATCTCGAGTCTTGCAAAATCAAAAAATTCTTGCATGCACATAATATTATAAAACCATGGGAAATCTTGCATTTGATAATTTTACAATATTCGCATTAATTCGTGCAAATTCTTTAATTTTAATATTATTTGATATTAACTTAAACAAGAAAGTAAGCTGTATTTTATTAAAAGATACGAATACTTTCGTATATCAAACAAAATATGCAACATATAAGATTTTTATCAATGCACATCTTATTATAAATTTTTCAAACTTGTTTGTTGGGATGATATAAAATTTGTGTAAGACATTTTTATTTTGATATCTTAAAATTTCAGAGCTTCATTCATCGAGATTCAATTCTTTTTAAAATTATATTTTAAAAAGGAGTTTCTAGTATATATTGCAGTGATATTTATGTTTTTGAGAGCTCATGACGTCAGTTGTCGGAAAAGATTGATTTTTTAAAAAAGAGTTAAAATATACAGTATTTCTTTTTCTGTGCTGTCTGCGAGAATAAAATACTTGTTTAAAAATGCATATATTGTTTATCGACAGTCAAATCCGATCCTTTCCCAGACATTCCATTTTCCTTTCTTTTGTTGCTTTCACTTTCGTCTTTAAATTTTAAAACAAATACTTTACAGTTTAAGAACTTAGCAACGTTTTCGTATGCAAAGCAAAAGAGAAGGCAAACCGCTTGTAAATTTGTTCATAATTCGTTTAAATAATTATCGACTGGTACATATGTTCGATATGATTAAAAGTATTCTCAAATATAAATTTGTAGCCAAGTCACATAGGCACTAAACAAAAATAGTCTTCATGTCAGGTGGATGTTATCTGTGGTATGAGGCTTCCACCACAGTTTCTTGTAAAATTGATTATTCATTTTTAATTAATATCGATCTTTGAATTATAGTGATTAAGCTAAAAATAATTGAACGATTTATAAACGACTATAACACTTGAAATAAATGATGTAGGCATCTGAAATACCTCCGTTATGGACATAAATATATTAACATGGGAATTTTTTAAGTAGACAAATTATCTCTAAATTTTGTAATTTTAATCAAAGGATGAAAATAAATTTTAAAAATTTAAATTGATTGTAGTGAACGAACATCATAAATCACATATACTTTTTATAAATCATATAAATCATGTCAGATATCTGTAAACTACAGGCCCTGTCGAGGCTGTTTCTAAGGTAATTGCCGCGTAACTCATCATCCGAGTATTAATTCACGAAGCTTTTAAAAAAGATAATCCTTCTCTTTCTCATTGGAACGCACTCGCGCAATATCTCGATGAAACACGTGGTAAATATCAAATATTTCATTTCTTTAGTTAAACTGTAAAAAAAAAATATTTTCTTAAACGTTGCAATGATTGGAGTCGCAACAAAATACAGGCAACCCAAATTACGACAAGATCATCGAATCTAAATTTACTATTGGGTATTGTGGTTTTCCTTGATATAGTTGCGGATTTCTAAGAATGGATTTCTCAAAACGTTTGTAATTTTAATCAAAAATAAGTGAATCATTGAAATTATTCTCACTATCCTGGGTCTATAACTAATATAACATTTTTGCAAAATTTAAATATACATTAACTGTCTCGTTCGGTTTTATATCTCTATAATTTTTTTTCACTTGTTGTTATAAAAATTTTAAAAATATTTTTAAATAATATTTAAACTGAATCGTTCACTTTTTTTTCGTTTTAATTAGAATTTATACGCATGCATGTTTGTTATTAATTAATATTATTATTAATATACAATTAAAAATAAATTTTCATACTTCTAAGTTTGCATTAATGGCTGCGAATTTCTTATTTTGCTTATTTAATTCAGTCTTTCTCGTAATAAAAACTATATTGAAATAAAAAAAAGGAAATTATGCTCTTTAGACATTCATAACCCACTTATTAATGAATAGTTGAGCATAAATTCTAAACAAATCTGTTTATAGAATTCAATTTTAAGAAAAAAGGAGTCTCTATACTCCATTTTAGAGAATATTTTTCCTTAAAAAAAGGAAAAAAAGGGGATAATTCTAGAGAATACTTTTTATTATAATCTCATTTTGTTTTTATATTGAAAAGTTTTACGTTGTTTAATTTTTTCTTTTTTTTTTCTTTCTTGGAACTGATTTTCCTTAAAAGTGTTCGTGCAGATTTGCTTGCATTTAAGTTATATTAATCATTATTCTTATTTTTTTTCTTAATAACTTCTTTTTATAGATTTCATTCCTATACCTGTAATTATTTTTTACGAAATTATATTTGAATTAAAGCATTGGTGCGTGCATTCACACAATAGGAGGAATAGAAGATACCCTAATTGAAATATTTTGAAAATTTAAATGCTTAAAACTAAGCAAGATATGAAAAAATATAAATTAAAAAAACTGAATGAATAAAATGAAAAACAAAATTACCCATAAAACAAGTAATAAATTCCAAATCCCACAGCACAAATAAAATCTTTAATTTATCTTTTCCTAATTGAATTTTGCCAATGAAATATAGTAAATCAATTAAAAATCCACAAATATTTGTATATGCATTAAAGAGATATATAAGATATGATTTTAAGAAAGCATAAATAAATTCCCAGAATTCTGAGAACAATGTATCAAGAAAGTCACATATCTCTCAATTGAATTATTTCGAAACATGTTGTATAGGTTTTGGATCTTATTTTATACATATGTTAGTGAATTCAAAATAGAAGAGTATGACTTGCTTCTAATTAAGACGCCAAATTAATTAAATGTTCAACGGTGAATTTGATAATCTGAAACATAATTATACTTAAATATTGATAGAAAATCTTTTGCAGATTCATTTAATTAATATCCATTCAATACAAATATTTAAAAAAATGAAGCCAAATTTCATTACCATTTCAATATCTGTGATAAATTTTCTTTATTTTATGCTATTATGAATTTCTATTTTTGTGGCGTCAGAAAAAATCGATAGGAGGAAAATAAACATTTTATTACCTGTACGAGCATCTCAAAAAATCAGTTTTTAATATCGTAATGTCATACTATTTACAAAAGTTCCGATTTTTTAAAAAATAATTAATTGGCTACAACAAATAAAACATAGAAAAATGTCCTTTTGAGTTCGTGATTATATGAAAGGAAATAAATAGGAAATGTGATTTTTAAAACAACAGACGCGAGACAAATTTTTGGATTGTTTGCAGTGCTAAAGTGACTCATTCAATGAAACAGTTCAAATGAATAAAAATATAATTTAACTTGCACGAGCGCGTGGTGCTTGGCCGTTCCAGAAATGGTGTTCTGACATGATACTTTGAAATATGCAAAGCAGATTTTATTTATTTATTTTTTTTAATCAAATATATTATCAATTTTTTTCCAAAAATAATCTTAAAATGAATTTGAACTCCCTTCAGTAAGGAGTTTGTATTTCAATGACAATACATGGATAAATAAGGACATGTATTTAAATGATTATTAAATATGCAAGAAAAAAGTTTTCATTTCGAAAAAACTAGAATATGTATACTGAATATGAAATTGGCATAGCATTTCGTGGCTTTGTTTTAAATTAGGGATGAAAATACTTCCTTAATATTAGTATTTTCTTAATAATACAAATGTATTTATTATAGTTATTTCCAGGATTAGATTCAGAGTTCTAAAAAACACACCTTCATAATATCTAGCTCAAATTTTTTTTTGTAACAGTATCAAAATTTTAGTGGTATACTTTACTGATTGTTTTCTTTTTGCTAAAATATTTTCAGAAAGGCAACGAAAATTGTATGAAACTTCAAACTGCTCCACATGCATTAAAAAAGAGTTTGAGCTTGTGGTTTTATGGTACAAATGCCATCTCAGGCTACGCTGTACCAAATTCTTAAGTACATTAAATTAGACAAAATTAGAAGAGAAACTCATTAAAATAGAAGATAGAGATATTCATTTAGACTTCGGATAAATATTTTGATTCTGTATAATATTTTGCATCCTTAACTTCATTGAAATACAATTTTTACCTCAAAATTTGGAATTGATTTTTGTAATTAAAAACATCACAGTTGTAATATCCCTCGACATCTTTAATGAAAAGTTCTAGGATTCATAAAGGATTTAAGCAAAATTATACCAATACACTATAATGAAACGTAACAGAAATGTTTCATGGTTACAAATAAAAATATGCTGTGTGTTGAATATGTCAAAATTCCAGCATTAGAAGGAAAATGAAATTGCATTAAATTGTAACTATTTAAATCTAAGAAAATGGGAGAGAAACCCTAATATCAATAAAAAAACTAACTATGAGCAAACAGATGAAAATATCAAAATAATAATTTTTTCAAACTGTTATTCTCAATCTAATAATTTATAAAGAAAAGAAAAAGTCACAAAAGTTTTTTTTCATATTTTCATCGTTTAATGTATCCATAATTAGTACAAAAGATCGCTGATAGGTGGCTCTGAAGCAAATATATAAAATTTAATACATTTTCTAAAACATATTCAAAAGTATCATTAAAAGTACCCTTTTGTGTTCAACTGCACCCATTGTTCATGTTTAACAAGGTGCTTTAATTGCAGAAACGTAAATCCCTAAACTATAGGGAGTAAATCTTCTGAAATATCAAGAACATGACGTCAAAAATTGTTCTTCATATCTTGTATAGATGCTCACTTTCACTGGATATGTTTTTCTGGAAAGTCCAAGAACCAAAATTTATATCCTGTGAATGATATCGGCAAAATTGAGAAATGCCACTTGATAACATCTACATCTATGAAATGCATTAGAATCTGGTTTACATTACAACCTCTATAAGGATGTGTGCCCTCCTGCATAAAAATAATGGGTACTCTTCCGTTAGCCGGGCAAGAGCGAAAAATCACGAAATAATGTAGAATTCCGCCACTTTTCTTTGGCAATTTTTCTCTTGCGCCCTTCTGACGGAAAAGTGCCCTTTATTATGTTCTGAAGTCAGATTTTAGCAGAAATCGTTTGATTACAAAATCCTTCAAATTACCATTCCTAAATTACCATTTCCCTGTGAAAAAATAGATTTAAATTCCATTTCCATGGCAAATTGATATCAGCCACCGTTAAAACAAAGAAAAGGAAATCATTTTTAACGGTTTTCTTCATTCTTGCATCTGTAACTCAAATTTTATTTCATGTGTACCATTAATATGATTTTTAGACTTTGAAGTTGAAAATTTCTTTTTTTGTAATCCTATTTTATGCTCTCAATAGAAAAAAAAAGAAAATGAAATCTTCTATCGTAAATAACTAGGTATCCTGTGAGAACATATTTTTTAAAAAGGCATTAACCAATTTAAACCAGTTTGAAACAATTATGGGACTTCTCTATCGGGCTCTATCCCACCCCTTCTCTCTCTCTCTCTATTATTATTATTTGTTGAAAACAGAAGGTGGTTTCGAAGACATAGATGACACTTTGAATTTTTAAGTTCGTTTTATTCCACCATGGGAAGCAGAGCTATGTACAAGCAAAAGCAACGAGCACAACACAGAACAACACAAAATGGAATGATAAAAAGCTGATTAAACTTTTATCTCTCTGAATATATACCTTTAGATTTTAAAGGGATCTTTGCAGCATGTCAAACACACATACAATTCGTGCATTGGAATCGTTGGGATCTTTTAATGGAATAGGCTAAGCTAGACAATTTTTATCCTTTCACTTGGAGTGTGAGAAAATGGAGTTTAGCAGGTTCAGCAATTTTACAAAGCTTCTGTTGAATTAATTAGTAGAGCAAATGGAATGGATCAGGAAATAAGAGAATATTTTCGATTGATGTTACTATGGGCTAAATTAAGATAAAGTTTTGGAAATTAATTAAGGTTTAAAATATCATTACATACATAAATATAATGGTAATTTTTAAAAAAAAACTTTCATTTTTAATTTTTATATCTGACAAACAAAGTTTCAACTGTTTTTGAGATGAAATAACACTATGATGTCATAGTTCTTCGTCAACCTTTTGAAACGCATCTACTGTCAAAGAAGCATACGCAATAATAATACGATACTGGTAAAAGCAGGTAAAACTATTTTTTGGAATATTTTTATTAATTTCGGAGACATCAAAATCTCCTAAACAAAACACCGTTTTCTCAAATGTTAAAAAATCATCTGCTGAAATATATAACTAAGAAGAAGAGATAAATTTCTTTCATTATCTTAATTTTCACTCCAAACGCATTTGAAATAACAAATAAAATTAAATAAATTTAGTTTCATTTTTTATTTCGTATTTCACATATTACATATTTCTTTCTCGTTCGGAACATAACTGAAAAAATATTTTAATCAAGAATGTCGCATTTACTTTCTGCTCATTAATTTGAAAACGATTTTAACGAGATAAATTTCTGAAAAGCATGTTTATGATGACAAGTTTTGGAAATAGCAATTTACTCATCAGTTTAGAAACAAATAAAGGCTATATTTTTCTATTTAATTTTAAATTAGTTCGTTACGGCTCTTTTGGAAATCCTTTTTATTCCTCAAAAAATACAGGAGAGTTGATTATACTTTTTTTTATACTTCTTCAGTTTCTGTCGTAAATAATTAAATGACAAATGGATAATTGTAAACTCAGAATGAAAGAGATTTTATTTTTCCTATATAATTGATTCATTAATTTTGAAATCAAAATAAATTAAGACTGATAAAAAATCCTGCTTCCAGTGCCTTTTGGATCCTAGAAATATAATTTCGTTTTTTTTCTATCAAAATAGAAACACTATCATTAAGATAAAAAATATTTAGAAGGAAAAAAATAAGAAATTTTGTCAATGCAATTGCATATTTGTTCCTGAAATTAAAAACAACAACATTTATTTATCAATATACATTAAACTTAAAAGTCCGAATTACGGAAACCAAATATTTATCATTTTCAATGAAGTTCTCAACACTTTTTGTTTGTACTTTCAATATCCAACTAAATTTATTTTTAAAATTTTTTAGAATACTGTCTGAAATTGCACAAGATTAGAAAATGATTTTGGTCTTATAACCTGTAATACAAGAACGAAAATTACTTAGGATTGTATTAGAATTCAAGATATGATCTGATGAGAAATCTTTAGAAATAAGTCCTTATAGAATTTTCGTAATATCTTCTAGATAGATCAAATAAGATATTTAAATTATCTTATATTCTTTCTATGAAATTGAAATCTGGACTCAGAGAAACGTGTTTAGCGATTCACTCAAATCAAATGTCTTCAGAATAAATAGGAATATTTAATTCGACTTACTCTGCAAAGTTTTATACTGAGTAACCTGTCTTCCAGTTTTCATTCTCAACAATACAGTGCATTATCTGTATTGCCTTTCTAAAGCAAAATTGTTTAAAACAAAATTTCGCTCAAAAATGCTTTATCAAAGAAATTCTATTGAAACTAAATACAAATTAAATCTAAATCCACACAGACGCTTATGGGACACACAATTTGTGAAATTTTTTTTGTATGTTATTTTACCATACGTTATTTTCCGAGCACAACGAAAGAGCGTCGTTTCTTACCGTACGTTAAAATACGTGCAGCGCGCTTGCCGTGACGTCTTGGGGCTACTTCGAAATACGTGTGTAACCCTTAGAGGGTTAACTTCATATTAGTATTGGGATCACATGCAGGAAAAACAAAGAATTTACGTATATGTGTACATTTAACAATGCAACATATCTTATATGCTTAAACATGTGATTCATATACATGTATGAGTTTATTTATTCAATGTATTTAGGAAACGATTGAAACGGTTTGGATCGAATTTTAGGTTTAGATAAGGTTTCCATTTTGTGTTTATCTATATATGTTATGAAAAAAAAACAATTTTAAGTACGCGCGCACACACACACACACACACACACACACACACACACACACACACACACA
>JAOUZG010017314.1:2969944-2989981 GCA_026289955.1 Argiope argentata
CATATATATCTATCTATCTATCTATCTATCTATCTATCTATCTATCTATCTATCTATCTATCTATCTATCTATCTATCTATCTATCTATCTATCTATCTATATATATATATATGTTTGTGTGTGCGTGAAAGGTATCACGTCCGAGTCACTATTAATGGTAATGAGTATATTAGGACCAAACTCGCAACATTAGGATTTGCAGCCGAGTAACATAGCCATTAGACAAAAGAAATTACTCGTCCTCGGAAGATTTTATCTGGCTTCTGAAGATTTCACCACAATTTTAAACATCTTTCCCACACACCTTTTACTTTGGTATTAATTTGGAAGAAAGAAAATGTTTTACGTTTCATTTTCTACACCTATCTATAATTATCTTTAATAGTTTTACTCTTACTCGAACTTTATTTTCCATGCTTATTGCTGAAGTAAGAGAAAGAAAATTGTTCCCTACCCCCTGTTATTTGATCACCAGGATCAACCAGGATATTAATTCTTTTCATTTGAATTGAAATAAATCTTTTGTTACGGATAATAATATTACAAATCTGAAATATCATTTCTTTGTAATGTTAATATCATTACTGAAAAGAGAGATTAATGGATAATGATAAAGGATCACAGATAATTGGCCCTGTATCTTTTTAAACTTTTTATGAATTTTTGACTAATTATTAGAAGGCAATTTAAACTTAATGATTTCTCAATAAACAATCAAAATCATTATACCCTTTAAGAAAATTCCAAAATCTTTTGGAAGACTAGAAAAGTAAAGTGTCCACAAGTGTAAAGAATCTTCCTTTCGAAGAGATGGTCTAGAGAAAGCTGTATAATTTTTTATATATTTAAGAATTTTTAGTTCAATTACATTTTAATGTCTTCAAATGATGTTGTTTCTGCGCACTTTATTAGTCGTTGTTTTTTTCTTCACGAAATAGGTGGCGTTTATGAATCAGAAAGGACTACTTTTTACATAAACATATCTTTTTTATATTAAAGCAGGTTTTTGATTGCTTTAGGACCTAAGTCGTAGCGCTAATGTTTGTAGCCACATAACATGTCCATTAGACAAAAAGTAACTTTTCAGTTCGAGGGATGATATTTGGCTCATCACATTATCTCTGTAATGACTTGATCCTGGTTGATCAAATAAACGGGTAGCGTTTAAACATAAATGTTTTATTTACAGCTTTATACAATAAAAAACAACTCACCCTCATCTAGTTTAATATGCTGGGAAATATTTACGTCTGGGATAACCGTTAAAACACTAATACAAAGAACTAACAAGCTGTTAGTGTATCCACCTTCTGACGGTCGCTCAGTCGGATATCTCCGGTAGGTCCTTTCAGACGCTCGAAGCTTCTCTACAAAGCAAAATCTCCTGTAGCCCTCGGAATCACGAGGTATCTCTCCAACTCCAACTCTTCAGCTTAGCTTACAGCTCATCAGTTCAGCTCACAGCTCGTCGGGTCAGCTGGTCTCGTTAGATCAGGTGGTCTCGTCGTAGTCTCTAGCCGGATCAGCTGGCTTCGTCCCCGTTTAGCCGTTCTCGTCATCTCTTCCTTTCAAAGCCTTCCATTTTAACCTCGACCAAACTCCGCCTCTCAGGTGCGCATTGGCGGGCTGGAGAGGCAGATCATCCAATAATTCTTCAGAAATATTCTCAGTGGTCATCAGTTAACCGTGAGAATATTTTCTACTCATCCACGCCCTTAGCAGACCCTTCACAATAGGGAAATATTCACATCTTGTGGTTTTAGTACTTCAAAGGACCGTAAAACGCATGTGTTGTTCATTATCGGAACTTATTCACGTTCGGGTGATCTCAGAAGAGAATAGTTACATCTGGGGTTATGACGCGGTTCCCTTCTTCAAAGGGTCGTAAACAGCATGGTTTGATCTATCATTTAGACACCATTCACGTCCAGATGGTGATACTAAAGGGGAGAATTCATAAAGGTGATCACAAAGGAAGGAATCGTCCCACAACTGACCAGATGTAATAATGTTCAAACATGTGTCGCTTAGAAAGTGCGGAAAGTTTTATAATTCTTTACATCACCCGCCAGTGAGTCGGTGGTTAGACGAACGATACAATTACTCCAGGTATATGGAGATCGTGTGTGATTTGGTGGTGATGTTGGATGTTGTATTTAATGCGCTTGATGACTTTTTTTAGTGCTGGTAAAGGGCGCCACAACAGTGTACGAAACTGCTTACGATGTTTGATGATTCAAGGCCACCAGTTTCGCGGATGCGCATTGCCCTAAGCCCGAAATCGTTAACTAAGGGTTTGCAGCCGAGTAACCTTACCACAATACAAAAGCAATAGCACGTGTTCTGTAGATGTTATCTGCCTTATAAAGCTTTCACCACAATATCCGCAACAATATAAATTAATCTATGAATTTGCGCCATAAAATATATAAATTGCAATTTTCTGCATAAATAATTTTGATAATATGATGTTTCGAGAAATGGCAACACATTTAGAATAATTAATGATTAGTATTATTTGGATAAACTTTATTTTACTAATTATCAATTAAATCAACCAGTTTTGAGAATCAAATGATTTTTATTTTAGAAATAACATAGAACATTACATTTTATAAGAAATATAAAGAGTGTGTTTCATTGCAAATATCTTATTCGATACTTCACAATAGAAGAAATATAAATACCAAAAATAAATGCTGACAATATTCAGAGAATAGCTTCAAAAACTATTTTATTCGGAAATTTTTAAATTTCGGTTTATTTAACTATTTATATTCAAGTCAAGTTAAAAACAAAGTATTTTTCGAGCGTTTCTTTTAAAAAGAGAGCATCGACTTGTACTTGATTGTCAGCGATTCTTTTAAAGCAGTTGGAGCAAAGTTTATATATTTAAGATGATCTAAATTTTTTTGTATTTTAGTCATTCTCTGTATCTAGACGAATAAAATAATACCGTGACTTCCATAATATTCTTGCATCTATACATTTATCTCCTTGACTATAGCTGACTCTCAATCGGAACGAAGGGGAGAGCTTAAATTTCTTTTTTGCTGTTTTTGCCAAGATCATACAAAATTTCTTTATTTTTACAAATATTCTGAACATCTCCAAGTATATTAAATTAAAAAAATATCGGAAGGAGATTCTTGTGCAAATCCATTTTATTAAATATAAGATTTTGTGGTTAAAAACATTTCAGCGGAAGCAATGACGTCAAGAAGTTATTTATTGATAAGTGTATGATTTAATTTCTAAAAAAAGAAAAGAACACTCATTGATTTAAAAGTGCAAGAGGGATTTTGGAATGATGCTATTTTAAAATTTGAAAAATACGCTCTTATTCATATTCTGAATTCAACCCTATTAAGATTAGAATATTATTAATATTTGAAAAGATTAATTAGGAAATCATTAGCATTTTGTTTCTGTCTGTTTTTTTGGGAAGTTAGGCTGATTCATTTCAATGCAATTTTACATATTTAGAAACCTTTTTCTCAAGTCCTACTCATTGTTAGCGTTTATTTTTATTTGTTTATATTTACTGAAAACTTTATAAATGAAAATGTAATGAAGATATTTTGTTCAATTTTGGTATAATAAATTCTAAATATGTTTTTTACTTCTGAAACTAGATGTTGTTTTTAAAGATATCAACAACATTTTCACCAAATCATTTTTTAAACTTCTAAAGTAGAAGATTTCGCTATATATATTTTTAGTCCCCCCTCCCTCCCAAGTTTTTGTTTCAATTAAAAAAAAACTTTTGTACCTAACTGGTACATTTTGGTTTAATATATGTTTTTTTTCAGCCCTTTTATGTAAATATTAAATAAAACTATTTTTGAACATTAAAAAAACAGACATTCTGAACGTATTCACACTTCTTAATTTCTTAATTTAATATCTTAATATCTTAATTTAATAAGTTTCACGAACCAAAATTTCTTCATGTTATTGAAGGAGGAATTATACTTTATTGAATAAAATGAAATGAAGAAAGTGACATTGATTGTATAATACAAACTGTATATACAATACTTATAAAGTATTTAATATTATTATAAAAATAGGACTGCCCATTTCTTTCTGTTTTGATGTCATGAATAATAATTTAGTGAACCATCCGCAAATCACTCATCATGAAAAAAGTGAAACATGGTTACAATAACTGATATCTCTCTTATTTCTTAAATAATCATTCTTAGTTATCGGTTGTTATTTGATAAAAATAAGTTATAAGATACAAATGGTTTTAAGGGAAATTAGTATAAAAAAAATTTAATAATTAAAAAAACAAAATAAACAATATTTTAGTAATATGGTTCTTTTGTCACAATAAGAAATATTGACAGCAATTTATAAAATTTTGGATATTATAAAATTATTGATTTCCAGATATTTTTCTGCGTTGAAAATTTAATTCATCAAACTCGAAGTGAATTAAGAAGCGAGATAGGAATTTTCTTCTCCGTTGAAAAATTAATTCAATAAACTCGAAATGAGTTAAGAAACAAGTTAAAATTTTTTGAATATAATAAAAAAACTTTTCAAAGCTTTTTCAAACTTGAAAGTTTAACTGATTTAACTCGAAGAGTTTTTAAGTTATCGGGTTCACAGACAGGCAGACATAGCTCCAAAAATCTCCTTTTCAGATTCAGAGAGCACTAAAACAGATCTTCGTCATGTTCGAATTTTATGAAAATCATTTTTTTTTCTTTTTTGAATACCAGGAAGCAAAATATTGTAAAAAATATATTGTTTTAACAACTGAAAAAAAAAAGAAAACGCAGAGACCTTTCTATGTTTTGATGAGCTTTAAATCTCATTATATTTCATTTCAAATCAATTCAATTCACCAAGAGCGTTTAATCATAAAATCTGATTATCGAAATTTGAATCAAATCCTTAAAAGCGTTTGTCATCTATCTATCGGTATTATTTCCTGCGTATAAACGTGAAAACATATGAAATAGCTTAATTTATTGGAACAAAATTGGCAAATTATTTTTTTGAAAACAAAAGTAGAGATAATAATAATAAAACAATGAATCCGGTCTGAAGACTATTTCAAGGGTCAACCTCAGGCAGGGGTTCAAATAAGGGATTTTTTCTGTGAGAAATCTGACAATAAGTCAAAAATCGATTTCTCGTGACCCAAAAATTCCAAGAAAAAGGATATCTTAAGTAAAAAGAAACCAGAAAAAATCACACAAAAATGAAACTAAAACTTGCAAAAAAAGTTAAGTTTTTAGAATCTAAATGGAATATAAAGAAACTGAAAAATCGAGGAAAAATGAAGTCTTGGAGATAATCAATACCACAGTAATACAAAAACATTAAAACACAAAATGTTAAAATCAAACATAACAAAACAACATAGACTCAAATACAAAGATACAATGTTCTTTTAGATATTACTATTTAGGTAAATTTATATTTTTTGCTAATTTTTTTTCTTTGATATGACTTAATTTATTGGCATTTTATGTTTAAGGAATCAGTAGGGGGAAAAGGCATCCAAAATAATACTGGATTTTCAGACATTTGTGTAGTGATCGCATGTTTATCAGCAAAAATAGCTTGAAAGATTTAGTGAAAATGCTAGATTCTTGAAAAATATCAACATTTAGGAGCTATTGCTTTCCAATGACAGTTTTAATATCATATGCAAATATTAAATTAGGTTTAACTATAATAAAAGGGTAATTATTTATGGATAATTATACGGCATTTGTTTCTCGTGTAAAAATTATAGATCCACTTTACAATTTGCATCTAATTCACCAATCCAAAGAGATATTTACCATAAATAATTAAATTCTTGTTTATTTATACACTAATAATTTTGATTGAAATATAGTTCCTCGAACGTTATACAGAACACGGATTGCTTCTGAAATGATCTAAATATTGGATTATCTTTGGAACTTGGAATCGGAAAAAAGAAATAATATTTTTTCTTTGGTTCTGCTTCTAATATGATTCGAGGTATTTTAATAATGATTTTTTTAAAAATTTTTATGTCATAAAATTCCGTTTTCAGAATTCGGTGTTGCTTAACTGTTTTTGAATGTAGAATGAATTCAGATATTTCATAACACTTGCACACAGTGATTTTAATATTATTCCAGAGATGATCTAAATACAACGACCGAACAAAAAAAAATGGCTTCGAAGAGATTCTCCCCCCCCATCATGTGATATCTAGTTTTATACAAATAATAATAAAGTCACCCACGCCATTTTTGAGCTTGGAATAATAAATGGGATAAAAGAGACGGAATTATTTACTCATTATTCATTTAGTGAATATTAGCTTTTCGTTTTGTCTGCCACAATGAATGAAAATTCATGTGAAAGGCGTTTTAGGTACAATATTAAACTACTCCTTTCTGAGCAACTATAGATATTTTCTGTTTATTCTCTGAAAACGATGTAAATTTAATACATGTGTTATAAAATGTTTGATCGATGGAGACAAAATCACATGGAAGATCTGGAATTTAGTCCTTTTTGCCGCACTTTACTTTTATTCTTTTGTTGGCAGTATCTCATTTGTATTCGTTTGTAATCTTTGGGTATGTATTTACCAAAGGAATAAATAAGGATTTCACTTATGTGGAACAATAGCATTTGAGCCTTGATTCAGATTTTTATTTTTTTATTCTGAATTATACTATTGAAGTTTCATTTCAACATATTTTTTTTATTTGAAGAAAAAATGTCCAAGTATGTCCAAAAACAAAATCTGAATTTTGTCAACATTCTTACCGTAAAGTGTTGGAAACCCTATTAAAAAACCCATTTTACTGATATTAATTGGCCGAGGATTGGACTGGATAGCCTGGTTGGTTGGACGTTTCATTCTCATTCCTTGGGGTGCGAATTCGAACCCGCCTACCGAAGACTCTTCGTATGTTTGTGTGGTGGGGGCATCACAGATGTCGTAGTCACAAAGTCCTTCCTGTCGAGAGTAATACCAATGGGGGTACTGTGTTAGAGGTGTTCATTCTCTGCTCCAGATCTAAATTACGATCTGTGGATGAATGAATGAAGTTCGTCCCGTAAAAAGGGTTTGTGATATGTGTGAGCAAGAAGTCAGATTTCTGCCCTCGGGTGCTCAGGGCTCCATACCCTCAGAAGCTACTGCACCCCTTCTACCGTTGTAAAACGGAACACGAGAATAATTGCCACTGCTAATAATTAAGAGTTAATGAAAAGGAAGCGCAGCATGACAGAAATATGTGTCAATGCTATACTGGAATAAAATAAAAAAACATGCTTTATTTCCTTAAATTGTTGTATTTTTAATTTAATTGTAAACTACACATGATAGGCACGGAATAATATATTGAGTAAATAGCCTCCATGGCTTTGTTAACGCATAGGTACACTTTTGTCGAAATTTTCCAGGATCCTTTTGGATTAATGTGAACGAATTTTGTTGATGCAGCATTGAATTTTATGAGCTTGTTGGCATAATTTTTTTCATTTCAAATAACTCCATAAAATGAAATCTAATGGAGTTAAATCCCACGATTCAGGGGGCCAATTCTCGAATTTTCAAACTGCATTCGTCAGTCTTTTCTTATTTTTTAAATATTGCTCAGCAATGAGAACACCTTGTATCAATCTTTAATTCTCTTTAATTTTACTAACCCTAAACTATCAAAACCAATTAAAAGCCTACCTATTAACCCTATTAAAAGATTTTTACTATTTTTACCCACAAATTACTGCTCGAATTGCGGTAAAATTCAAATCTTGATTTTATTTTAGAATTCTATTTAGAAAGAGGATTAATTTCAGATTAGTTTAAATTAAATGCATATTATTCCTATAATGAATCATCGTAATCTGTAAATTATTGTATGAGAAATTAACTTTCACCTCTGAAGTAATTTCTGTACCTTTTTATTTTATAAAGCAGATTGTGAGAATCTCTTTCCAAATGATTTAATTGTGTTTATTTTGCGACTATGAATATTATAGGGGAAAATATATATTACATTTTTTATACTTATGATAAAAAAAATGGCCAATATGCACTCAGAGTCCCAATTTTTTTAAAATTTACTTGCTTCCGGAATTGGGTATAATTTCATACTAGATATTATCTTTAAATAATGATCTTTTCAAATATGCTGTAGATATTATAGGATTTTAATATGAATAATCTTGAGAGAATTTTTCAGCAGTTCGGGACCTTTTGTTGGATTGTTTACCATTCTGCAATAATAGATAAACAATCAAATTAAACTATTAAAATAACTAAATAAAATACACAATAAAAATGAGAATTAACAAAAAATATTTTTATTGAATTATTTCTTTGATTTATTTTCGGGTGTTTAACAAGAATACATTACATCAAAAATATTATTAAAAAATATATATTTACGTTATTAATAAAACGGAAATAAAGATATATTAAATAATTCGTGCCTAAATATTAATCCTGAAAGAAACTACCACACATTTTCTCAAGATATTTTTTAAATTACATACAAGTCCCTTTAATAGAGTATTTTTTTATATCAAAAACACTAAGTAAACATAAAAGAATGAAGAGTAATGGAATTTAGATAAACTGAACGACCAGAATAATAACACTAAAGAAATTTTATTCATAATTGAAACATATAAATCTACATCCAAGATAATAAAAGCTTTATATTTTTTTATTTGATTATTTAAACATCTAGATTTAATGCGATGTATTTTAAAAAATGATTCAATCGAGGAAACACTTTCTCAAAAAAAAACAAAGCTATACGGATATTACTATTTTCTTACAATAAAAACATCCTTTTTATACATAATTACTGATGCCTCTTACCATTTTGAAAATGAAAGCATTATTTTCAGTTTCTGTTATTAATAAAATACTGCTCACTAAGTTTTTTTTAAATCTTTGAGTTCTTTTTCTTAAAACTGGATTGAATTTAAGAGAAAGCCTAAAAAATCGAAGTTGTTACAAGTTATACAATGTAATAGAATTTTTTAAAAAAGGAATTACATTAATTTAGTTCGAGTTTTACATTTATTCCAGCTATTTATTTGAAATCAAATATTATGTTTAAAGTAGTTTAAGTTGAATATCCCTCTTTATTTTCTACATATTAATTTAAAACGCGAGAGAATTTTAAAAAGGATAATAAGCAAGGAGAAAGTCAACATGTATAATTTATGGAAATCACGAATGATTATTTTTCCCTTTGTAAATAAGGAACATAGGCCAAAGTGAACTCAATAATTCTTTCATCCAAGCGCTCTGAAATCTTTATTTATCCAAACAATCAAAATGGGATGCTGATTTTAAATTTTTTCTTCAATTTCAATTTCATTCATAAAAAAACTCATAAAAATAATTATTTGTTTGAAATGAGAGTTTAACAATTTTTCTTTATTTTATTTCATTACAAAATTAGTTGTTTCTAAAGGAATTTGGTTTCTTTGTCTTTATCGAATTTAAGAAATCGTCATATTTGGAAATTAATATGTATTTCCCCAAATTAAAACTCACTTTACTTTTAATATTTCCCGTATGTTTAATTAAATGTACTATCTTTTTTTCAATCTAACGAATTATTCTTGCTTCTGAGTCTGTATTTAACAATTTTTCATTTAATTAATTTCTTACAAAATTATTTATTTATTATAGATTTAATAATTAAGAAATTAGTCAATTCTTAAAGATTCTGATTTCCTAAATCTTATTGGGTTTAAAAAACACAATTTAAAGTTTATATTTGAAACTAATATGTATTTGTCTCAATTAAGTCCCAATTTATTTTCCATGGGAGATTTTCGGTACATTAGATAATTGTATAATCTGTTTTTTAAGTGAAAAATATATTTATCTCATCTCTGAAAAAATTTAATACTTTCCCGAAATAAAATAAACTGGGCTCCTAATAAAATGTAGTTTAGTTATTTGCCATTTTAAAAGTTTTAAATAGATTTTAAAGCACGTATTTATTTTTTTATTCTATTCGAAAAAAATAATTGCTGAATGATCAACCTATGTTTATAAACTAAAAATGAAAATATTTTGCGCGACAGAATGTTCCATTGAATGTGCATTTTTACTAAGCAACCAAATTTTACTACTATTGAGTACCAACAAAATAAGGTTGAAAAAAAATGAAACATTTTGATACTACGCCATTTTTTAAAAATAATTATTTATGATTTTATCATCTTTTATTTTAGAAGTTTCGTTAAAATATTAAATGAAATGAAATATTCTTAAAGTCTCTCAATTAATAAATTCAACAACTCTTAGAAATGTAATATTGCATGTAATTGAAAAAGTTTTATATTTCACTGTACTTTAATCTTTCAGAATAGAATAAAAATATAGTGTTTTCGAAAATGCATATTACTTAAAATTAAGAAATACTAAAGTATTAATATAAAATTTATTGCATAAAGACTCTAAAATATTAGTAAAAACTACTACCAATATTTCAGAAATTTAATGCAGTTAGAAAAATAAAAATAAAATATTTATAAAACTCAAAACATAAATCAAGTTAATATTGGGTTTAGACAACAAAATGCTGTAAATCGCATTTTCAAGATATTATATGAGAGTAAATTTAAGATTTGAGAAATCAAGTAAAGTCACAAATTATTTTTGATGAGGAAAAACATTATGAATATGTTTGAAAGAAAACTATAGTCATTTGTAGGCATGTAAAATATAAAATATTATATCGTGAGTAAAGCAACATAGAATTACTTATAGAACTTAAAATTTAAGATTCTTTCAAATTTTTTATAAACTTTTAGAGCTTCTTCAGTATAAATCAGCAATTTTATTTGAAAATCTTTGAATTGTTAAATAATTTTTCGGCTTTCTTTTATAAATTTGATCAAAAAAATTTCAAAGATATTCTCTAAGTTAAGGACAATTGAAACAATTACGATAGTATTTATTCTTCTGAGAATTTAAACGAATAATCAGGAGGAAAATTAGATTCTTGAAAATTTACTTCATTTATTCTCTAGCACTTCGCGAATAAAAATCGTCACTGAATACAAATTGTAAAGACGTGAGGGACTAATCTTGGCCAACCTCTTCTGAAGAATCGTATTACCTTTGACCGCCAGATGGCGCGATGGGCTAGTGTAACCATGGAAACGATTAGCTAATAAGAAGAGAGTCGTTGGTCGAGGAAGTATTAGCTTGTTTGAGACGCCTGGATGATGTGATGACTATTTAGTGATGAACTTTATTTTCTTTCATTAATTGTTTTGGGTGGTGTTAATTGTTTGTCCTGTGTTGTGACATCCTAGTGTCACAACCTTTAAAAAATATCCAAAGATTAAAAAAAGATATCCAAAACTTGTGGTTCATCCTTTCGTGTTCAGTATAATATTATGCATGCATAAATAATCTTTTTTTTATTTATACATGAGAAGCTATTTGATTACCAATTATAAAATATTCGTTTTTTCCCATTATTGATATTAATTCCACTGTTGTTTCCATGTCGTATGATTAACGCTACTCGAGTAATTTTGCAGTTTTGGGAAAAATGATTAGAGGTTTGCAAATTCATATATTTTTATTTTTATAGAATATTAAATAGCTCAATTTTTGAAAATTCTTTTAAATCAAAAATATTTGAACAAATCATTTGAAGCTCGAAAACTACTTATTTAGAAGATTTTTGAAGGATGCCATTTTAGAATATAATTTTTAGTTCTAAGCTTATAAATTTGTTCAGAAGCATTTATGAGAGAATCGATTAATGTTTTCAAATCCAGTTGTAAGAGGCTTTGGAAAAATCTTTTATCATAATATCACAAAGAATGAAATATTTTATTTTTATAAATTACATAATTAAATCATATCAACAGTATTGAAATTATTTGGATTCACTTTCACAATAAAATTAATTTTTGAAATATTACAAAAATTTCTGATTTCCAAATGTTGCTGATATCCTTCGATTATCCCATAAAAATAAGGAAATACATTTATTTAGGAAAAAAATGGAAATCGGTTGCATTGGATATTTATTAATTATATAAAAAATAAGTGAGTAGAAGCTTTTTAAATCATTACTTGTAAGTTTTTAAATTTTTATACAGCCCCAATGCTATACAATGAATAAAATATCTTATTAATACATTCACATTATTACTACTGATAAGAGAGAATTTTATTGCATAAGAACAACTACCTACAGTTATCAATGCAAGCCACTAGAAACTGGTGTAAACTTTTATTTAAATAATAATGTGAATATATTTTCAAGGTATTTTATTTCTTACACAGAAATGGGGTTGTGTAAAATTTTCTATTTATGCAAGTAACGAAATTAAAAATTGCAGAAAAAAGTCTTCTGCTCTTAAGTTGAATACAAAGTAAACAGCCTTTAAGTTAAAAAAATGATAATGGTCTTGTAATGAATGTCTCAAAATTAAATTTTTAAAGTAAAATTCAAAAATTTCTAATCAATAAACAAGCATATTAAAAAATCGAAACCAAGCCTTATTAAGATGAACTTTTCATCCAAATAATTAAAAAAATATTCAGCTCAGTCTTTTCCTTAAAATTGAATTTACAGATCAATTTAGGAAATTAAACAATTCTTAAATGTTTACAATTTTTTATACATATACTTATTTATTTAACTATATAAATAAAAATGAATCCCCAAATGTGTTGCTAAGCGTAAAACTCAAGAACACCTCGACCAGTTCAGCTAATTTCTTTTTAATATTTTCGTTAAAACAAGAGGAAGATTCATATAGACAGAAAAAAGGAGAAATTGCGAGAAAAATATTAAAAACGGAACTTTTCTTACTTTCCCGCCAAAAATATTTTTCTGCCGCCATATGAGTAAGACGTTTTTTTCCCACGCTAATGAGGTTAGGCTTAACATGTTTTCGACATATTATTTCAAACGACTCTGTTTATTTTCTCAATTTCTGATACATTTAAAATTAAACATTTTTAACCATTCAATTTTTCGGATTCATTTTGAAGTATTTGTGAATTATAATAAAACAGAGTAAATGAAAATGAAACTTCTACTCTGTGTCGCGTTACCCAAACTGACGTAGAAAATTCCCTCATTTGCGTTGAGTCAACTGGCATAGAACATTCAGGCATATGCAGTGTGCTGTTATGGTTGGCAACTGTGTTTTCATTTTAACTAAAAGTTAACAAAATATTTGTATATCATTGTTGTCTGAATCTCGATCGATAGATAAAACAGACTTGACTTGATTTTAAAAAAATATAGACTTGGTTTGCGATTTTTCTTTATTTCAATTACACGCTGTAAATAAATTGTTTTTAGGTTATTTGTGCTGTTTTTCTGTGCATACGAAGTTGCGGGTAAAAGCTAGTTATTAAAAATATATGACGTAAATAATTTGATTTCTTTTAACTAAACACATTTTCATATTTGTATGGAATGATTAAGGGAATTAAACACAAACATTAGGAAAATTGGAAGTTTCATAATATTTCCAAAATCAATGATACTCTAAAAGAAAAACTCAATAGTTTCGAAGCACTTGCCATAACTCAATTATTTATTTCTTCAAAATGAAACATAGCATTCTTTAAGAAATATGATAACACCATCTATATCCCGTGCCTCTTATAAAATGATTTTAAACCAATTATTGTATCTCTTATAACTTTTTCTGAACAGAATTATGAGATTAGAACCGAAAGTCTTATTCTAAAACTACATCATTCAAAAATATTCTAAGTAAGCAGTTTTCGCCCTTCATCCAATTGATTAAAATATTTTCTGCTTAAAAGAATGTTTCACCAACGAAGCATTTAATATTCTATAAAATTAAAAGGAACCGAATTTGCAAACCTTCTTCTTTCTTCTCTAATTATTCTTCTCGAAACCGTAAAATATCTCGATTAGCATTAAGCAGATAGCTTGGGATCAACAATGGAATTGCAAACGATAACAGTGGAAATAATAAAAATAATAAACGATTCTTTTACAGTGATCTTTGTTACTCTTCGTGTCTGATCAAATAAAAATAACCATTCATGCATGCATAATAAGTATGTAGTGGTGGCTTTTAGAATAAGTGAAATAAGTTTTTGAGAATATAATTTTCGTTCTGGATGTTGACATTAATTTTCAAAAGAATAAGTATAGCTGTTGTTTTAACATTCCTTGATTATCAGGAAACTCTGCAAAGTTTAAGATCTTTTTAAATTTATGAAAGCGAGAGAGGAAAGTTTTCGGCAATTCCAAAAATTTTCAAATAAAAATGCTATTTTTAACGGAGACGTTATAAAAGTCTGTAATAAATTTAAAAGATCTACAAAGTATAAGTTTTATGTTCTATAAGTAATGCTGTGTTGTTATTATTAATGATATAATATAATTTTATAATTAAAATCACACCAAAAATCTATATTCAAAAATATTGGTAATGTTTTTTCTCATGTAAAATACGCTTGAGACTTTACTTGATTTCGTGAATCTTAAAATTATTCCAAATTAAGATCTTGAAAAAATGATTTACAGTATTTTGACATCTGGGCCCAATTTCGAGATGTTACATATTTTGAGTTTTATAAATATTTTATTTTTTAACTGCATAAAAAATCTAAAATATTTTTGTAGTTTTATAAAGTATATCTTAACTTCAAGTAACAGTTGTTTTCGAAAACTTCATTTTTCAATACTATTCTGAAAAATTGAAATATAATAAAATATAAAACTTTTTCCCTTCCATACAATTTTAAATTTGAAAGAGCTGTTAAATTTCTTAATTGGGAGACTTTAGATATATTTCATTCCTTTTAATATTTTAACGATACTTATAAAATAAAGAGTTGATACAAAGATTTTTTTAAAAAAAGGATTTACAGTATTTTGTCATCTGGGCCCAATATTAACTTGATGCATCTTTCGTGTTTTATAAAGGATTTTATTTTATTTTTATAACTATATAAAAGTTTTGAAATATCATTTGCAGTTTTTATAAACTATTTCTTAATTTTAAGCTACAGACGTTTTCGGAAACACTAATTTTTGAACCTATTTTCAAAGATGGAAGTATTGTAAAAAATAAAAATTTTCAATTACATGCAATATATTATTTCAAAGAATTATTAAATTTATTAATTGAGAGACTTCTTCTTTTTCTGTACAGCCGACCACCCTGTCACCCTGAACGTAGCAGTATTGACAAGATTTGTTGTGGCCGACTGTGAGTTTTAGCAATATCCATCCTTTCATAGACCAAATCTGTCAAACTGATATTCTCTTCAAGATACTTGACCCCAAAGTGGTCATAAACTGACCACTTCCTCCTCTACAAATTTTCAAACAGTTGGGAAAAAAACTGGCAATTATTAATTGGTAGACTGTAGGTATATTTCATTTCATTGAAAATATCAAAGAGACATAAAATAAAGAGTTTATAAAATCATAAAAAATTTGTTTTGATATTTTGTTTTAAGAAATGTCATAGTATTAAAATTTGTCTCAAATTTTTTTTTGTAATCTGCTATTTTGTTGTTATATCAATAATAATTTGGTTTCTTATACGAAATTTGCATTTAATGGATTATGCTATCATGTAATATATTTTCTTTCATAGTTAATATTCCGGTGTTGATCATTTAGTAATGATTGTTTTCCAACAGAATAAAAAGGATATTAAACAACTGTTTTAAAATTTCATCAAAAGTATCATATGAAAAAGAATTCCATTATGTTTTATCATAAGTCACAACGTTACGTTAGTCAAAATCTTACGTTAGTAAGGTTTTAAACTGATTCAGACAAAAATATATTTCTTGATTCCAAAAATAATTCAGATAATGCTAGTAACAAATTCCACTTTAAATCTCAGAAGGAAAATAAAATGTGACTTAATTAGAGGAAATGTATATTTATTTTCAATTATAAAAACCTAATTGTATTTATTAAATTAGATACAGACAAGGAAGTGAGATCCTTTTAGAATTAATTAATTTTGTGATGAAATTAAATAAAAGAAAAAGGAAATGAAAAATTGTTTAGATCGCATTCCAACTGGTAATTATTTTTCTGGGTTCTTAATGAATGAAACTGAAGGTGAAGAAAAACGTATAAAATCAGCATACTACTTTGACTTACGGAGAAATAATGTCTTTAGAGCGCTGTGATGAAACAAATATTTAATGAACTTTGCCCTATATTTATCATTTACAAAGGAAAATAAACTATTCTTGATTTCTATAAATTACACATGTTAATTTTTTCTTTGTTAGTTATCCTCTTTAGAATCTTACTCTCTTCAAATTAAAAACAGATAACAAAAAATGCTGAGATTTTAATTCGCTTTCAGTATGGTATTTTAAATTCAAATAA
The DNA here is from genome assembly GCA_026289955.1 of Argiope argentata. Lineage (NCBI taxonomy): Eukaryota > Metazoa > Arthropoda > Arachnida > Araneae > Araneidae > Argiope > Argiope argentata. The sequence continues at coordinate 2,986,313 of JAOUZG010017314.1, forward strand.
ACAGTAGAAATAGAACCAAATTAATTTAGTTCGTTATTTTTTTATTCCATGCATATTGTGTATAATTTGTAACAATTCTGATTTTATTTGCTTTCTCTTCAATTCAATTCGAATTTTAAAGAAAATGAAAGCCAATATTAAAAAAAATAATTTTAACAGTATCTTATTAATAACATGAATTGATAACCCATTTCTTTTCAAAATAGCAAGAGGCATCATTAATTATATATAGAACGTATATTTTTGTTGCAAGAAAATAATAATTTCCGAATTGAAACTATGAAAATAAGTGTATTTCAATAATAATATGCTTTGTTTGAATCATTTTTTTTTAAAAAAAAGATTCTATTTGACACTAAATATTTCCATGATGAAATAAAACAAAAATGTTAAATATTTTATATTCTTGGTTATAAGATTAGATTTATTATTTCTGAATAAAATGTTATAAGTTTTCTTATTTTGGTTGCTTATTTTATATATGTAATATTACTCTAATGATTTTTTTATGTTTTTTTATATTTTATGTATTTGATGTAAACTTATTTTGCTTGTGCGATATCATATGATGTATTTTCAATTTATCAGATAATTTGTGAGAGTTTATTTCAGAACTTGTATTTCAGCGCGACTTATTTAACAAAATATTTTTTTTCATTTTGTTTATAACTTAAATAGTTTTTATGAAATATCACAGAGTAAATTTTTTTCAAAAAAGTTGTCTTGTTTAAAGTTCCAAAATAAAAAAGAGAATTAATGCTGTAAAAATATTTTCCTGTTCATTCTTGTTTTTAAATGAGTATGTCATTGAATTTTTTTCACATTATCCTTAAAATAATATATCTACTCCTGCTAAACTAAGGCCAATATAATAAATCTCGAATTATAAAAAGAAGTACTCTCCTAAAGTGATTCCCATGAAAGGTCCAAAATAATATCAGCTGCAAATTTGAAAAAAAAATTAACATTTCTAATTCATATCTTTTGTGTAATAGTATCCAATTTTTGAAGCTAAATAAATAAATAAATAAATAAATGAACAAATTAATGAATAAAAATAAAAATAAATAAAAGACAAAAAATATGCTGGGTTTCTGAACAAAAATTAGTCATTATTTGGCTTATTGTATAGAAAGTATAACATTCATATTGTCAGAATCTTTGTAAATAGTTCTGTAAATATTTGTATTCGTCTTGAAATATCCGAGACAGATCTTAAATGCTAGATTATGGAATAAAACTCGCTCAATTTAGGAGTATTTTACATAAAAATGGCATTTCCAGTAATTTGGCGAATTGGCGAGATTTGTCAAAAAAAAAAAAGATTTGGAAAATTCTATTACTTAAACTCTAGGACCATTGTTAAGAGAGATAGTTTAGAACATTCCAGAAACTTGTGAAAGTCCTAGAATTTCAGGCCAAGTCGGGTATAAATTCCACCACCCAATTGGCCATGATGACTAGGGAGTAGTGAAGACTTGAGTGTTAATGTAGTGCACAGAAGTTGATAGCTGTCTAAGGCATTAGAGAACCTCTGTGTTTTAAAGCTGCTTCCTGTTGTATTAGCTGAATTGGAGCTGCGTAATTGTGGCTCGTAACTGCTGTCATTTCATGCGTCTTTTAGAGATTTCTATGGATAAATATTTTATGAATTTCGAGAGATTGTTATCAACTCACAAGTTACATGAACCCCGAAGCGCGGTACAATATGTAATTGCTGCAAATTGTTCTATGCGGAAACGCAAATCTAGTATTTGAGGAACAAAATTCAACTGAAATATTCTAGAAACATATTCTTAACAATTCTTCTGCTTTGTAAAACCAAAGTCATAAAAAAAACTTTCAATTTTTTTAAATTTCCAATGAAGGAATTTATAGATAGCAATAAATGACTGCAAGAACTCAAATCGTAATAAAAATCGTTCTTGCTATATGAAAGGAAGCATTTGTCTAGAAATCTATTATTCAATAATTGTTTTGCTGATAAAATTAGTAGGATTATTTCCGATCATTTTTTGAATATTCTCTAATAAACTTATCTTGCCAGAGAGCACCTTGTATGACAATAGCAACTTTCGAAATGCATACGACTATTATTACTTTTGGTGAGAATTTAGCATTTTTAACAGATGCCACTTTGACGAGAGTTTTGGCGATTCCTCACTGGCAAGCGAATAATAGTATCCGAAAATCCAATTTGTATTTTGGATATGTTTTCTTCAATCAATTGAAACAAAAATTTGACGCAAAAATGCATTGTAGTCATTCCATATATTCCATATATAAGTCATTGCACTTTTGAACTATAGCGTTTACCTGTTTTTGATAGTGGAGACCGACAGACTCAGCTTACTGCTGGTTTTGGATCAAACTTTAATAGGGGTCTATACTACAGATGTTAAATCTGTACTTAATCTTATTTATCTAGTTCTTTTTATTTTGAAGTTATCGTGTTAGTTTATATTCAAGCAACTGGGAAGACGGATTTCTTCTAAAAAGCTTTTACTCAAAATTTTATAGATATTTGCAAATTCAGTGCTAAGACCGTTTACCAAATTTTAACCATCCAGCTCAAAAAAGTTTTTAAATATCTATGTTACCAAAAGATAGACAAACGGACATTTTTCATTTTTTTTTTTGAATTTAGAAGGTTTGAAATACGGCGATACGTCAAAATCTTGAGTTTGAATTTTTTTAGCTATTTCTAAGCTTTTTCTATAACATGTATAAGAAAAATGTAGAAATAAATAAATCTTGTATGAATCTTAAGTGTCATAATTACAGAGTAAAAAAATAATAATCTAAATCCTCAAATCTCAAAGGTTACTGGGTACTCACGTATTATAGCGTCCAACTTTATCGCCAAATTTGAAGTCGTCGCCAATGAGTTGCTAAAACTGCCAATTATGTCAATCCAGCTTTAATATAATCCGTTTATCTTTATCGCCAAATCTAAATCCCTCGCCAATGAGTTACTATACTGTTGGCGATCGTTGGCGAAGACGGTACGATGCGTAATTACCAGTTACTGTTTTATACAAGTAAAAAAATTAATAATTCCTTTGAATAATCTTTCAAAATACAAAATCAACAACAAAAAAAACGAGAGAAGTTGCAGTGAGAAGGACTAAATTTCAGAACCTCCATGTGATTTTGTCTCCATCGATCAAACATTTTAAAACATATGTATTAAATTTGCATCGTTTTCAAAAAATGAACAGAAAATCTCTATAGTTGCTCAGAAGGGAGTAGTTTAATATCGTACCTAAAACGCCTTTGACATGAATTTTCATTCTTTGTAGCAGTCAAGACGTAAAGTTAATATCCGCCAAATGATTAATGAGTAAATAATTCCGTCTCTTTTATCCCATTTATTATTCCAAGCTCAAAAATAGTGTGGGTGACTTTATTATTATTTGTCTAAAACTAGATGTCACATGATGGGGGGAAAAATCTCTTCGAAGCCGTTTTTTTTTGTTCGGTCATTGTATTTAGATCATCTTTGGAATAATAATGAATTCACTGAGTGCAAGTGTTGTTGAATATCTGATTTCATCCAATATTTAACGATGCTTAAGTAACACTGAAATCTGGAAAGACGGATTTTGATTATTTAAAAATTGGAAAGCAAAATTTATTTTTCAAATATGCATTAGAACTAAAATAGGA
>JAOUZG010017314.1:2990381-3006691 GCA_026289955.1 Argiope argentata
TTTCGCACTCAAACTTCAATATTAATCCCAACTTTTGTTTCAAAAGGATCAGAGTAACTAATAATAAAAATTGGAGTGCTGTCGAACAAATTTGGAATGCCTAGAACATTTTTCATTAACGTTATTTATCGCTAATATTATAATATATTAACCACCCTAACTCATAAATAAATTAATACAATGTTTATAAATTTTGTGTGTCATCTCCTGTAGAGTTACTCTTAATGCCTGTAAAATTCATAATTGCTAAGGTGAAAATTGCAAAAAGTCATTTTAAAAGTCCCTAGTCGCCTTAACGCGAGAAAAAAATGTAAAATTTATCCGTTAGGAGTTTTCAATTTTATATAACTAGCATTTAATTATAGTTAAATCTTAATTAATCTTTGCATATGATATTAAAATGGTTATTGGTGAACAACAATCCCAAAGCATTGATATTTGTTAAGAATCTATTATTTTTATTGAATTTTTCATGCAATTTTGGGTGATTAATCTTCGACAAGCGATCAGTACACAACTATCCGAAAATCTAGTATGTATATCGTGTGCCTTTTTGCCTTACGTATTGAACTAGAATTATAATTAAAAGATTAAATAGTAAATTGCATTAATTTAAGCTAATGTATTTAAGTTTTCGCAATAATATGATTGGTATGATATTGACGTATATATGATAAAATCTTTGGAACATTTGGTTCAAATTTCGGTAATCAAATAAACAAGTTTGATCATTAGATATTCTTTATGATTTTGGTTCAAAATTCGATACGGATCTACACTTTTTTTTCCTCTCGTAAACTTATGTAAAAAATTCAATTAAAGTTCTTTAAATTTGTTGTCCCATTCAGTTTATTCGGATAATTACGTAGACAGACTGCTTCTAAAAAGAGTTTGTTCCCATTTTGATAGAATCTACGAATTTTGTTTGTTTAATTTGTTGAAAAAATTAGTATTAGATAATGAAATGTATCTTGCCTGTGTAGAAATTACATGAAGTCATTAAGAATATTTATATTAAAAATTTTGTATAAAAGACTTGTAGCAATGGATTGAGAAGAAATTTCAAAGAATTTTAAATGAGTGAATAAAATTAATTTTTGTCAAAGATGTGAAATTTGAAGGAGGGATTTTAAGAGTCGACCTGAAGTGAGAATTTACGAGATTCAAATTTTATCGAAACTTATAATAGTCTCCTATTTTTTCCCCAAATGTAAATATATATATATATATATATATATTCTCCACAATATTTTACTTTCTTGTTTATAATGTATGAAAGAAGAAAAAATTTTAACTTGTCGAATATTTATGTTTCAGAAGTTTCTGAACTTGGAAAGAAAATTTTTGGAACAATGGCCGTCTCTCTGTGAACGCAATAATTAAAAAAAAAACGCTTCGAGTTAAATTAATTAATTTTTGAAGTTAGAAAAATTTTCTAGAAATGAATCATTTTAATATAATCAAAATTTTCTTTCTTACTAATAACATTATTTTACAAACCTGTAAAGTTGCTTCCAGCACTCTTTGTAGAATCACTAGCTAGACCGATTTACAAGTTTATGCATTGAATGCTACTTTGGTGCTGATCCCGTAATCTCAGAGCTTGACGAATTGTCATCGACTTTGACGACAAAACAGATAATGCAGGAAACCTCGCAAATATCAACGATTCAACCAATAGGAAAAGAGATATGCTTTATTGGCTAAGAAAGTTCTCGACCAGCCTCTCTATAACTATAAAAGATGCAATAACTATAAAAGAGGCTCTCAAGATGCAATGAATTACAGTTGGAGTCGTAGTTAAGTATATGGTCTTCTAGACAATAGTGAACTGCCTAATTGCATGGAGCCCAAGGAATTTTTGAACTGAGCTATGTGCTCACTACTGTTGTACAGTGTAGAAGCACATGTCGTGCCGTGTGTGGAGTATCCGGTCGTGTAGTAGTGAGTCGGCCGTTGGATAAAGCTAAAACGAGGAGACAGTGTAGAATTTCAGCCATTTGGAGAGACCGTAGAGCGAAGCCCTGAGGATCTCCTCTCCTGTTGAATTCTGTCTGCCGTTTTGTATGCTGTGGTCTAATATTTCCTGTAGTGTTCTGCTTATTTATCTGAACTGTACATATTTGAGGTCTTTGTAATAAAGTCTTCGGGTTAAATAAATGTCCTTGTTTTTTTCTACTGAGGCCTGTTAATTTTTTTCAAATATTATACCCACTACAACTGGTGACTTTACGGACTTTAGAATAGGAAGATCCATAAGAATACCTTATTATAATTAGGGGTTCATATCAATAAAAAAATGTTTACAGTTGTTTATCTTCTGTTTTGATATTACATTAATATTTTATAAAATATCCTTCTTTGGGAGCCTTTGTATCGTGAAAATCACTTTTATCAAATTACCAAATGATCACTAATAATAACAGTTCAAAACTGAACTATTTTATTTTTTGCAGTAGCCATGCTTCACTTTCCATATTATGTAGCCTCCTGTACTGTTCCATAAATTACTATCTATAAGAGCAAAAAAGAAAAACAAAGACAGTCCCAAGCTAAAATAAGTATCAAGTACTTTTTAAAACATCAGTATTATTTAATGATTTTAATGTATTTTAGGGTTATTTTGTTATAAAAATCACAGTAAAAATTCCCTTTTCAATAATATAAAGAAATTTTGGTTCCTGAAACTTTAAATTATAGAGTTAATTTTGGAATATGAAAAATTAAATAAATAAATAACACACTTTTCGAATTTACAGTACATTATTCCAACATCTCAGCATCTCTCTTGCTCCTATAAATCGATGAATGCTCCATTATTTTCAAAATTTAAATCCTCTCCTCCCCAATAAATAATATTTTCCCATCTTTGACCATCCTGGAATATTTTTAACCAATAATTATGATATTTAAGGAAATGGATTTTCACAAGGATCTTCTTCCGATATTTTTAATTTTACTTTTTTGAAGATACTCAGAATATTTGGAACAATAAAGAAAAAAGCTTCTAAGGATATGAAATTGCGTTAAAGTGTATGGAAATGTAAATATCAATATCAATGTAACTTCTAAAAAAGGAAATTAGAAACAAAATCCTACAAGTTTAATAAAGAAACTCTTTTAATTACTAATGATACTGTGAACCAGGATTACCAGGTTGGCAGGGCGTTAGAGTCGTATCCTTTGGGCTGTGAGTTCGAACCCGCCAGCCGAAGACTCACCTTTTGTGGCATGGCTGGTGCATATTAAATCTGTGGTGGTCATGAAGTTCTCCATGAAGAGAGTAATACCCTGAAAGCACTGGTTCAGAGGGGATCGTTCACTGTTCCAGATTTAAATTACGATCTGTGGATGAATGAATGAATTGCATGAATGAATTTTGCCCCGTAAAACGGATTGTGTGTAGCTAAGTCGTATTTCGTATGCTACCGAAAGTCGTATGGTACCGAAAAACAAGAGTCATTCTATCACTTAAATTGCTGACAGGCTTGAAAAGTGTCATAAGTTAAATAAAAAAGCTTATATTTTCGCAAAAAAAAAATCTTCTTTTTAGCGTAGTTAACAACCTTGAAAGTGTATGAACCTGAACACTTTTTGATTTTTATAAAACATCATTCCAACAACGTTCTAACCCTTTAAAATCAATGAGTTTTCTTTTTTCTTTAGAAATTAAATCATACACTTTAAAATAAATAGCTATTTTACGTCATCGACCTTTGTGAAATATATTTTACCACAAATTCTGATAAATAAAATAGATTCGCCCAAGAATCTGCTTTCTGCATTTTTAATTTGGTATTCTTGGAGATGTTCGGAATATTTGTAACAATGAAGAAGTTTTGTATAGATGTAGGCAACAACAACAACTGAAAAAAGAATCAAATTTTTTCGCTCCGTTCGAAATGATAGTCAGCTGTAGGCCAAGAGAAAAATGCGCGGATGCAGAAATATTATGGAAGTCACGGTGGCATTTTATTCGCCAGGACACAGGGAATGAATAAAATACAGAACTTTTTTGTTCGCCTTAAAAATATAAACTTCGCGCCAAAAGACCTAAAAGAATCTCAGAGAACCATCTCATCTGTGTTCTTTTCTCTTTTCAAAGAAAGGACCAAAAAATACTTTGTTCTCAGTCTTGAATATCAATCTTAAAATAAGCCAAAATCTAAAAAATTCCGTATAAAATTGTTTTCGAAGCTATTCCTTGGAGCCTGACTGTATTTTTTTGGAATATATATATTTTTTCTATTCTAAAGTGTCGAATAAGACATTTGTTATGAAACCCACTATTTCTATTTGTAATATGACATCATTTTCATAATTATTTTTAGAATAAAATTTTATTTATTACCATTTCTGATTCTTTAAATGGCACTTAGTAAAATAAGGCTCGACCAAAGAAGAATAATGTTTGAATATTCTAAATGTGCAGATATTTCTCGTACTATTATATCAATAAAATTAATTATGCGGAAAAGAACAATCCGTTTAATTTATAATGAAATTTCAAAGGTTGAAATTAGATTATTGCTGATTTAGTACAGATCTGCACAGTAAAGGAGTCCAACAAGTTGTATAAAAGAAAATGATTCTAAATTCCGCAAAAAATATAAAAAAAGATGCACAAGTACTAAAAGCCAATGTGTGGTTGAAATATAGCATTGGAGAACTCAAAACTGCAAAAAAAAAAAAAAAAAAAAAAAAAAAAAAAAAAAAACCAGCAAATCTCTAAAAAGAAAATATTTTCAGAACTCGCTCTGAACTATTAGTCCAAAAGGGAAATTCTTTACTCAAGTAGACACTTTATTTTTTATACTCTTCCAAGAGATTTTGGAATTTTTTAAAAGGATATTCAGATCTTTGCTGTTTATTGTGATATTATATTTTATATCTCCTAATTCTTAGTAAAAGCGACAGAATATTTTAATAGGCCCGAGATCATAGATTAAGAACTATTATTATTATTATCTATGAATCTTTAGTTTAAGTAGTTATATTAACATTACAAGAAAATAATATAACAGATTTGTAACATTATTATGTATTACAAAATAGTTTCAGTTAGGATGAAAAAGAATTATTTATAGGGTTGGGATACCCTGGTTGGTAGAGCTTTGAACTTGTACTCCTTAGGTGACGAGTTCGAAACTCACTGGTCAAAAGATTCTCCGAGTGTGTAGCGGCTGGCGCTCGTTATATCTGCCGTGGTCACAAAGTCCTCCATGTCGTGAGAAATACCACTGGGGTACTGGGTGAGAGGTTATCGTTCTCTGTTCCAGGTCTAATTTACGATCTGAGATGAGTGAATGAACTTGCATGAATGAAGTCCTCCTCCTAAAAAGGGTTGTGGCGAGTGTGTAGCTAAGTCGTATTCTTGACCCTAGATGGTGCTATTTGTAAAAATAAGAGAAGTATATCTATAACTTAAAATCTGCTGATGTATCAGCGGGACTTGTCCATGGCAAGTGCCATAAGTAGTAACAACAGGAATAAATTATTATCTAAAGAACGACTTAATTCTATTACCTCGTCAACACTTACGGAAAATGACGTGCCAATAAAAAATAAAGCTTAGAAAGATAGTCATAGATAAAAATAAAAAATAATAATAAAGCAAGAAATAAAAGCAAAAATTAAAATAAAGCATTTTCTTTAAACAAAATTTATACCAGAGTGCAGAGGAAGTGAAATATGTTTAAGATTAAGATCTGTGCGCGTAGGAATAAGTACGTAATCTGTAATGATATTTTAAGCATAAGTGTTTCATAGTATCTAATGTGTAAAACTCTACCGCATTATTTTATACATAAGGAATATGCTTTTGTGCCAATCTTCTAATTGTTCAGTAAAATATATTCTGCGTCAAAAACTTTAAAAATATTTTAACCGCTTCCAAAACACGAAATATGAAAACAAAATACTCAGTATCGTGTCCTCGTATAGAGAGGTGAAAAGAAAAAATTTCAACATAACACTATAAGGGATCTCAAAAAAAACATGGCAACGTACTAATTGATCTATGATGCATTTCTTTTTGAAACAGATAACATTCAAGCCTCAGTCCTTTTCATTACTGAATGAAACATTCTTTTCGAAAGCCTTCAGTTCTTCCATTGTTGCAAGTAAAGAAATAATTAAGATAAACCTCTCTCTCTGGATATTCTTATAAAATGAAAACCCGGGAAGTAACATTAGAAGATTTATATTCGGTATCTAATGTGAAGTTAGCCTACAACTCGTATGTTTCCCATGTTTATTGAATGAAATAGCCTAGTCGTCTCATTATACACATATTCAATATTTTCAGCTACAAACTCAAGTTTCTAATTGTCATGTGAAAAAATGATTTTGTTTTCTTTAAGGGTTTTGAATAATTGAAGACAATGAATAATTGAAGCTCGAAATCACGTAGGCAATGAATAAAGCATAAATGGCAACATTCATCGATATCTTTTAATTTGCTAGTTTTCTCGAAAAGAATTAATTGGAATTGAGAGGGTTGCTTTAAAAGTAATATATTTTCTAAATTAAGGATCTTGCTGCTGATGAAACGTACTGGAAAGGATTGTCTAATTTCTTCTTCTACTGGGTACAAATCTTACCACGAATAAAATTTAAATCAGATTGAATCATGATTTATGTTAAGCGGAAAAATATATATTTAAAAAAAATAAAGTGAGAAACTGCACGCAAAAATCTGGAGCTTGTAAAACTGTAAGATCCATTTAGTTGAAAAAATATTTTTGAATTTCTTAGTTTCTTAAAAATTAACCAAACTCAGAAAATGAAAATAATTTTTCACATTTGTAAAATGCCGCACCAAAGTTTAATGCAAAATAAAACCATTTTATTAATATGTTAAACAGTTTGATAAAAAAAGGAATCATTTTATGAAAAAAGGGATTCCAGAGAAGATTTAGGTAAAGAAAGGTGAAAACTATTTTAATATGTATTAAATCAAATGCTAATATATTTGAATTACATATACAACTAATCCCACATTTTTTGGAATTTTTCAAAACTGTAAAAATATCATAATTTTGAAAATCTAAAGAAATAAAAAGAAATATTATCTTTTGAAATATGAATATCACAAAAAAAAAAGAAAAATTGTTTTAGCTTTTTCCTGCCTGAATTAAAAATGGTCCATTTTTGTTCAGGTAAAAGTTAACAGAAAGTCAAGACATACTCTTCTTCTGAGATAACTCGATTGAGAAAACGCTGAGTAACCCCGAATTAAATTGGATTTACGCTTCAAGAAATCTGGACCAGGAAATTTTTACTTGTCTCTATTTTATACATTAATCTTGAACTCAGAGAGAATTTCGGAAAGTGGTGTAAAAGAAGGAGAAAAATGGTTTTCTTCTTCTGCTTCAACAGTCATTCTTTTAATGCGTTTAGAAATACTGACTTTAAAAGTCTTTTGCTTTCAAGATATTTATATAAATATTGGAAATATTTAAAATTTCAACATAATAACATAAGGCTGCTGTTTTAAGTAAAATCTCATTTAATTTAATAGCATTAATAAGTTATTGTGCAGAGAATTAGACACTCTAGTATAGTAAATTAATTTGATTATTTATTAATAAATTAATTAAATATTATTAATAAATTATAGTGCAGTGAATTCAACTCTCTAGTATAGTAAATTAATTTTATTATTCAGTAAAAAATTAGTTTAATAATATTAATAAATTATAGTGCAGTGAATTAGACTCTCTAGTATAGTAAATTAAGTTGATTATTTATAAATAAATTTATTTATTAGCATTAATAAATTATATTGCAGGGAATTCGTCTCTCTAGTATAGTAAATTAAGTTGATTATTTATTGATAAATTAATTTAATAGTATTAATGAATTATAGTGCTGTGAATTTGAAACTCTAGTATAGAAAATTAATTTTATTATTTATAAATAAATTAATTTTAAGGTATTAACAAATTATAGTGCAGTGAATACGACTCTCTAGTATAATAAATTAACTTTATTGTTTATTAATAAATTATAGTGCAGTGAGTACGATTATCTAGTATTGTATATTAATTTGATTATTTATTAATAAGTTAATTTAATAGTATTAATAAATTATAGTGCAGTGAATTAGACACTCTAGTATAGTAAATTGATTTGATTATTTATTAATAAATTAATTTAATAGTGTTAATAAATTATATTGCACTGAATTAGAAACTCTAGTATAGTAAATTAATTTTATTATTTATCAATAAATTAATTTAATAGTATTAATAAATTAATTTTATTATTTAAAATATTGTAAATTAGACATTATAAATTCTTTATAATATTTATCATATCAACATTAAGATGAAAATTCTGGCTTTATGAAATATGACTTATATTTTATGGTTAAATTTTTGTTTTGAGATAAAGGAATTATACCGTTTTACTTTGCTTTTTCTGTATACGTTTCCAATATTAATATTGTATTTTTTGATTTAGAATTGAAATAAGCTTTAATCACAAATATAACGTATGGTAGGATAAATAAGATTGTATATTCCTGTTCCTTTTAGAATGGAATATGTCATTTGATTTATGTATAATGCTTTTTCCCATGTATGAAATTATTTAAAATATCAAATTCTATCTAGTAATTATCATGATAATACTTTGAGAATGTATTCCAGTAGAATTATCATCAGTTCATATAATGTCCTTTTACGGAATTCTAAATAATTTTCTTCTTTACATTGCAGGTTATAAGACAAAAATCCTTTCTTAATCGCATGCAATTTCAGACAAATATCTAAAAGTTTAAGAAGAATTTGACTATTTAAATAATATCCAAAGTACAAAAGAATAAAAAAACCCTTTTAGACTTTTTTTATGAATAATATTGTTCTGTTTCTGTAATTTAGAATTTAGGGATTGATACAAAATTAATAATTAATTCTTTCTTAAAAATTTAAAGAAGAAAGTCTGCAAATGCTTTGACTAAATTTCTATTTTTTCCTCAAAATAAATAATTTTTGAAAAATAATCTTTTTATCTTGATGGTACTATTTCCTTTTGATATCAAAGGAGCAAAATTATACTTCTGGGAATCTGAATAAATAAGATTTTTTATCGACATTAATTTATTTTGATGTCAAAATTAATGAATTAAATATAAATGAAAAATAAATTCTCTTTCGTTCTGAGTTTACAAGCATTCATTAATCAATTGATTATTAAGAAAAGAAATTGAAGAATAGAGAGAAAGCATTATCAACTTTCTTCTATTTGTTGAGGAATAAAAATGAATCATGAAAGTGCCGAAACGAAATAATTAAGACATAAATGGAAAAAATATTGTCTTAATTTGTTTCTAAAGCGATGTGTAAATTGCTATTTCTAAAAACTACCATTATAAACATGCTTTTCAAAAATCTCGTTAAAATCTTTTTCAAATTAGTGAACAGCAAGTAAATATGATATTTTCGATTAAAATAATATTATTTTTAATTGTACTACAGTACGAGGAATAAATTTGTAAGGAGAAAAATGAAAAATAAGAAAACAAATAAAATGCATTTAGTTTTATTCTTAACATGAACTGCAACAACAAATTAATATAATGATTGAAATTGTTCTCTATTTCTTCATTATAAATTCCAGCAGACGATATTTTTAAATTGAGAGAATAAAATAGGATTAGTAAGAAAGAAACTTACAAATTCAGAGTCTCTAAAAGGCCTATTAGTAGTTCAAAGGAAATAAAATTTGTACTACAGATAATTCAAATATTGAACTCCATATTTAATCAATAAAAATATCAAATTTTGATACTCAAATTTACTAATAAATGGTGTTATTATACAAATGATATTTATTCACATAATTGGAAAATGGGAAAAATAATTTTCATTACGAAACATACCTATTAGCATTATTTTTTTTATTAGAGTAAAAGTAGATTCTGTACGGTTATTAGTTAATTCAATACACACTCTACTTATTTTGATAGAAAAGTGGCATTAAAATTCTTCCAAAAATCAATAGAACTCCATTGAAAATATTAAGGAATTTCGAATTACGATGTTGATACGAAGAGCTCCAATGTCTCCACGTGCCATATGAAAAATTATGTAGGAATTTAAAACAATTAAGCAAAGTTGGTAGCTGACGAAGTTAATAGGTAGGGAGATGAAAAAAAAATGAATCTCATTTTCTACCGCCGAAAATATGATAATCAAGATAGCTGAAGACAATAGTCAGTCACCGCACGGTAGTGTGAGTATGACAGTTAGTTCTCAAGCTCTAGATATTCTGTATTCCAATGTGAAGATTTTGAATTCTTATCCCTATAAAATCATGCTGGTTTAATTATTGTTGAAGAATGAAGAGGTTCGTAAAACCTTTCAATTCAATTTTCTTTGCTAGGATGGCGATTGACATTATTTGCCCATGGTAATAGTATTTAAACCTTTTTTCTCAAAGGGCAATGGCATCATGATAAGTGGAAGGACTTTGTAATCTAACAACTTTGTAAGCATTTATGCAAGAGCTGAAAAACAGTATTCGACTCCACGTCCTTGATATTCCAGCAGATGTATTTCATTACTTGTAGAAAACAATGTTTTGCGATTAAAGCACTGTGTTGAACTTGAAGGGTAACATAAGGGATGCTTTACTTCTACTTTTGAATATTATTTAACTTTTAGAAAATATGTTAAACTTTGTACATGTTTTAGAGCCTCACCTTTCGGCGACATTTTTTACTATTTTAAGGGTATAGCAGGCGAAGAAAATTAAAAGGTAGATGAAAACTGCAATTTTTATCACGTGACCCTATGCATCCTCAGCTTGTATATTCTTCAAATTGATTGATTTTGAGGAGTCCATTTTATCATGTGATAACATGATGTTGTTTTGATTTGAGGTTTTTGAAGCCTCAAAATGCGCGCGCAATAAATTGGCTACATTTCACTTTTGAGGCATAAATTTTCCGTTTTTAGGGTTATTAGAAAATAATGTAGAAGATTGTTACTTTTACCAAAAAATCATTTTAAAATAGAAATTGAGTTTGTAATTCAAAAGTTTAAGTCAACGGCAGCATTGTTACATTCATTTTGTTATTATTTTTTTTGTCTTATGAGAACATGATGTTGTATTGGTTTGTAGTTGTTGTAACCACAAATTAAACGGGCAGAAAAATGGTAAGTATTGTATTCACATTTGGCTACTTATCACCGACAAAAAGCTATAACTTGGCACGAATGTCCATTACATATCTGATTCTCGATACATCGACTCATGCGTGTTCTAATAATCACATGATTGTTTTAAACCTATTTTAATTGGTTAATTACTTAAACTAATTAAGATAAACAATGCTTTAAAAATAAAAATGTTCTCACATGATATGACATTTAAGAATACAAATTTCAATTGAAAAAAAATTAACAATTTGTATTTTTTATGAATTGTTGGAGTAGGATAGATCGTTTGCAAATTGAATTATTTTTATACCTTTATTGGTTTTCTAAATATTAGAGTTTTTTTATTGATATTAGGATTCCTTTCCTTTTTGTTTATGTTTAGAAAGCTGCAGTAGAGCACACTTGCATTTCCCATGAAATGATGGAGTTTTAAATTAACGAATCCACATCATTTTTAGTTACAATCTTGAAGCATTATGTTATGCTATATAAAAATATAATGGAAAAATTACACTCAAATCGGTCATTTAAGCATCTAATAATTATTTATTGATCTGCAGCAAAATTAATACATTGCTTTTTTTTAATTTGGAGAAAATATCAATTTTGAAGTAAAAATTGCATACTGATTAAGGTTAAGCAAAAAAAATGTATGTAGATTTGAAATACTTATTATTTCATTTAAATCATTAATTATTAAAAAAATGGCTGAAAATAGATATTAGTTCAATTTTAATTCATGTAGAACAACTTTATTTGAAGTTTCATAATACTTTTAAATATTCTTTTTCGATTTGCAATATATCATTTCATTTCCATATAGCTAAAAAAAGCTATTAGCAACATATCATTTAAAATTTTGTTTTTCTTACAGAAATGACTTTGAGCATGATATTTTATGAGTATTTTTCAGAACTCTGAGCCTATTCCTGAA
This sequence comes from Argiope argentata, assembly GCA_026289955.1. NCBI lineage: Eukaryota > Metazoa > Arthropoda > Arachnida > Araneae > Araneidae > Argiope > Argiope argentata. The sequence goes on from JAOUZG010017314.1 coordinate 3,002,484, forward strand.
AACTTCTGTAACAAATATAGTTATAATAATAAAATAAGACTTAAAAAAAGAGAAAAATATATCCTCGTATATTTAAAAGCAAAAACGAAAACTTAAGCGAAATTCATTTCCAAATTACATATTCTGGTTTTTCGAAAGAAATATTTTTTTTTTTGAAATTTAATAATCATTTATATGCATTGACTTGCTTATTCTTATAATGAAATTTAATTACAAACTCCTTACCTGAGGAATTTCAAATGTATTTTAAGATTTTTTTTTGAGAAAATAATCAGATAATGCATTGATTTGAGAAAAAAAAGTGTGATTTATTTATCGAACACCATAAAATAAAGTAAAAGTTTCGCAGAAATTCAAATAGCAATACAATTTGATCTCAAACTTTTTCCAACATTCTTATACTATCGATATGAATCTGTAACAGCTTCTCTTCTAATCGAAAAGCAAAATTAAAACAACTGAAAAAATTTAACTTAAGATATTATTGAGCCAATTCAAATTGTAGTTTTCAATTATCATTCTCATAGAGAAAAATAATGCTTTAAAAGATTTCAAACATTTAAATAAAATACGCAATTAGTTTTGAAGATTTTATTTTATTTATTTGTTTTATTTCTACAAAAAACTAAACATCTAAACTAAAGTTATTAATTTAATATTCTACTGATAATTTTCTAGAATTTTTTGCATATTCTAGTATCAAAATTCTCGGAACAAAATTGAGAAAATTTATAAATAATAATTATTTTTTTGTTTAAAGATGTTTTTCATGAAATTCCCTTTTATAATGTAACAAAAAAACCCCTCATTAAATAATATATTTCGATGTACATAGTTAAAGAAAGTCAAAAAGCTTAAAATAAATATAGTTTTATAAATTTCTAAGTAAGATGTTCCAATAAATTTTCGATTTATTTGATATAATGCTGACAAAAAGAAAATCTAAAAATTTAAACTTATTAAAACTCCATTCAAAATATCTAAGTAGAAAAGAAGATAAAAATAATAATTCATTAAGAATCTGAAAGCCGAACTATAAATCTTCTTAGAAACGAAACAAATTACGAAAAACCATCAGAAACTGATAAATATATATTTTATTTTTTTGTTGACCTCTAAGAAAATAAAATAAATTTTGATAAGTTTAATACTATGTAGACTAAATAAATTAAGCATGCTTATCCATTATTAATTTAAACTGATCCAAGACAAATAAAATTAAAACTATCTTCAAGAACCAAGAATATATATTTACACATTTTTTTGTAACTGAAACCGTACTGTAGCATAGAGCGTTAATGTACATTTTTTTTATTAATCATTATTAATCATCAAAAGTAATCATTTGAAGAAAATGCATTTTTGAAGAAGATGACAGAACAACTTTTTAATATGGCTATTAAAAATGTCTGCAACTTAGAATTATGGCAAAATAAATTCATTTCTGAGTTTTTAATGAATAAGAAGGCATTTGTTGTTCAGAATAAAAAAACAGCCATCGGTCGGTATTTATATAACTAAAAGGCATTTATAATAATGAGATCATCAGCTTTTATTTATATTAATAAAAGAAATTATAATAATGAGACTTGTAATAATTTTATCCAAGTATTTTGCTTTCTACTAGATAATCTCAGAATAAAAATATTTTAACGAGAGTGATTTTCGAAAAGCACGTAGCAATTTTTATAAAGTAGATTTTCACGTTGCAGAAGAAATAAATTAGGGACAATTTTTTTATTTTCTTAATATTGCGTTTTATCAATCGATATTTCTTTTTATTGCATTACAGACAAAATGGCACACTGGCCACAAAATTTCTTTGCTGTCATTATTTTATTTAATCGGAACTCTGAAGATCTCTTGTAAACTCAGAATCTGATAGTAATTATCGTCTGCTTGTATTTATTTATTTTATTCCATTCCGTCTTCAAAATGAATTAATTGAAAAAATATTTGTTTGAATTTAGTTTGTATTTCGTAAAAGGTATTTTATTTATTTTACTCCAAACGATTTTTTTCATCTATGAAGTCAGAAAAAAAACTGTTGTTTGAACTTTAGTGATTTTAGTTCAAGATTGTTTCTACAATGTTAATTAAAAGAGTATAATCAGTGTTATAATCATTCCAAAATTCTAAATTATGAATAACAATCTGTTGGGAACGCATAAAATTGGTCAATAATCAGTATTTGTGATTTATCAATGTAGGTATCTTATATCAGATGCATACAAATATATACAAATGCAAATATATTATATCAGATGAATACAAATAAAGGTTTGTTTCAGTGAAAGAAAGATTGCCTTGTATAAAGTTTTCTGATCACACGGGCAATAACAATGGGATTTTGTATGACGATACAATATCAGAGTCACTGGGTTTGATTCAAAGTTAAGGATTAGATTTTTTTAGAGTGAAAGAAATAGCTCGAAAAAGGAAAACACATGATGAAAAAAAATCAGTAGAATCAGTAGTACACTGTGATTTTCATTTGGAATTATATTAACGGTTGAAAAATAAAATTGAAAACATTTCAATATACTTTAAAGAGAATATTAATAGGAATTAATATTTTTTTTTAAATCAAATATCATGCAATTAAAAAAAATTGTAAAATCTTGTTGAACTGAAAACGATAAAATGAGGATTAAAAAAAGGAAAAACTTTCATTCGATAAATTTTTTAATATGTCGATAAGTGATTTATTTTAATTTTTAATATTTAATATTTTGGTTATTGATATTTTAAAATTGCATTTTTTAAATATTTCAGACAAATTTGAATTTTAAAATATTGTTTTCCCAAACTTAGAAAGATTTGCTTCAGATGTAGGCAACTTCAAAGCGTAGAAGGAAAAAATACTTGATGAGTACTTTTCTGGAATTCTTGATCTCCATATTTTTATAAAACTGCATGTGATACTGATAATAAAATATGAAATCTTATCTACTAGAATTGTGAAGTGCACAAAATGTTAAAATTTGTCAACAAACCGCAAACGTATGAATAACTTTTAATAGAAATTTCTTAATGAATTTTTCAATTAATAGCAAAATTTAAATAAAAAAGAACCCCCCTTTTGTTTTAAACCACATTTAAATCTGTATATTTTTGCTATTTAAACAAACAGTTTTAAAGCTGCACGTGATACTGATAGTAAAATACTCAATTTGAAAAAATACCTGTTGTTTAAGTTATGCACTGATCATGTATAATATTAGTACTAACCTGGAAATAAAAGGACAAAAACAGTCACCGAGCCGCAGTATGCATAAGAAAAAGTTGTCTATTTTCGTGTAAACTAAGTATAATCAAAATATAATCAAAGCTGCAAGGAAAGTAATTGAATGTACAGGGTTTTTCTAAAAAATATTGAAAATCAATCGAATATTAATTTTAAAATGGTAAAATTTTAGATCAAAAGATTTAGATTCTCAAAAACATTTATGAAATGAGCTAATTTAATTTAATTCAATAGAAAATGAAGAGAAAGTGAAAAAAATTATTTTTAAAAATCCACTTTATTGTCATTTTAATAAATTGCCGAAGTGCCCCAAGTTTGAAGTTCAGGCGCGAATAAAATCCTGTCATCTTGATTCTTTGTAGAGTACATCCAATTTAATTTTGAGTTACTTAGCTTTTCGCAATTGAGTTATTTCTAATCAATTACTGTCAAAATAAAAACTATTTTTAGTTCAGGTAGGAAAAAAGCTGATTAGAAACGAACCGTATATATTCTCTCTGTAAGTTCGAAATTTTAAACATATATATTTTTATCATTTTTTATATATATTATTCTAATTGTAATGGTTTTATTAATAATGTAAATGCATTTCAAAACTTAAAAAAACTGGCTCTATCAAAAAGGTGAGTATCAAAGGTGTCGAGTGATTCTTATCCCTTCTTCAATTGCAGTTGGAATTTTAGACGTTGTGTATGAGAATAATATTAGATTTTATATTTTATATTCTTATGCCTTCTTATATTCAGAATCAATATTCGCATTATAATTACACTGTTGTATGATACGTATCAAAAGAAATGTTTAATTTAAAAATTTTCAATAAACACATCGCAGTAAGGAAATTAGACTGGTTGCTAAAAAACAGCAAACGACGACTCTCAATTTGATGTCAAAATTTTTTCCTATTTTTTTAACACGCATCTGTGACGTCACTTGAAACATATCAACATATAAAGTGAGG
>JAOUZG010017314.1:3007091-3020504 GCA_026289955.1 Argiope argentata
ACGATTGCCTATTCATAGTACGATTAATTAAAAGTAAAGCACTAAAAATTTATTTTTTTAATTGACATGTATTAAATTGCCCTCATGCTGATTAATTATATAGAGATTAACTATATATATATATATAATTAATTAATTAATTAGTACGATTGCCTATTCATATATTTTGACAATATATCTATATCTCATTTAAGGAAACTCTGGAATATTTAATATAATAGACTGATAGTTAATAATGTACTATTGTTATAAATTTAAATATATGTAATTATATATAATAACGATGATTAATTAAAAGTGAGTGACCATAAATATATGATTAAAATATATGCTATAGTTAATCTCCTATATAATTAATCAGCATGAGGGCAATTTAATTCATGTCAATTAAAAAATAAATTTTTAGTGCTTTCTTCAGACAGTATTAGTGATAGTAAAACCGAAAAACATTGTTTTAATATAAAAGGCCCAATAGATCAAATTTACTTCTTGAAACCTCAAATAAAAACATGTATTGAAGACGAAAAAAATGGAATTTAAATTTCATGTTAATAGATATATTTTCTGGAATTTAATATCTCCTGAGTCTAGAAAACTATAATACAAGTAACAATCAAAGTAATCCAAAGGCAAGTACTTTACAAATGAATTAGATTATAATAAAACCCTGTCACACTACTTTAAATTATTAGATATTTAATATTGGCAAGGCAAATTATTATCATTATATATGATAAAAATACTGTCGGCACCTGGCCTACAGATGGTGCATTTCCATAATGACCTGGCCGTCCCGGGGGATGAGTTATGGTTCGGATGTGGTTGATGGATCGGATGTGGTTCGGTTATGGTTCGGATGTGGTCCTTGTTGTCTGTGTGTGATTGAGCCTCCTTGTAAAAAGTGAGTGTGTGAATATCATCTTCATATGTACTAAAGTCAGACTTCTGCCCCGGGTGGTCAGAGGTAATTATCCTTCGAAAGCTGCTATACAAACTCGGCTTAAATCTCTGACTTTGACAGCGGGCTTGTTATAACTAAGCTTCATAACTAACGACAACGATAGTACAAATTTCGTCCAATTTTTTTCCAACTTATGTAGAGAAAAACCTTCATCCTTGAATTACTTTGAATAAAAAATAGACCTTTATTTTAATAAGCGATTCGTATTTAATGACAAAAATAAAGAAATAAAAAGTGAATTTTTTGAATTCATATCAAGACCTGGGATTTATAGATATACTAAAACAACCTTTGGGAAACTTTACATCTGTCACATTTATTGTAGTACAGATACGCAGAATCGTTTAGAGTGCCAGTTCCATGACCTAACTCTTCCTCGTCTCATATAATAAAAAAACACCTTTTCTCTATGAATTATTTATTGTATTTGCATATGCATTTCTTTAATGCTGTTAGTAATTATTTTTGAAACTATTTATTATATTCAATCGTATTATTTTAGCAGAAATTCCAGATTTATTTACCAGTGGAACATTTCTATTAGCAGAGATTGAAAGGCGTTGCAAATTCGGGTTTTTAACGCTGAGTCCATAAATGCAAAGGCTAGGGAATGCCCTAGGAATTTTAACCACCAATTTATTTCAATTGGCATTAGGATTTCCATATTTTGCAATTAGAAAAAAATGCAATATCCTTGAATTTAAAAATGCTTTTGCTATCTGTAAAAAATGTTAAAGATAAGTCAGCTACTTTGCTTTTATTACAACTTCCTGTGTTTTGGTGGTTTATATAATAGTTTACTCTTTTTAAACATGCAATTTTATAATATGATATGCTGTCATGTATTTATATTTGCCCATCTCTTACTTATTTTCCCTCATTACTTGACTAGTTGTGTTTGACGACCAGGTGGTTTGCCAGTAATGATAGCTAAAATTTTAAATTGGATATTTTATGCAACAAAATATTTTATGTAAAAAGATTATTAACAATATTTTATGCAATTTCTCATGAAATTAATAATTTTACATTTTTAACAATTGTAGTTGTATTTTTGTTCCATTTTCCATTCAATTCTTATTAATTCTTCAAAAAATTTAACGCTGATGGTTGTGAAATAAATAAATTTTTAGATAATCCTTGGCTGGTTAACATTAAACTTCCTTTTTAATATTTTTTAAAACTTTATTTCATTTCAATCAGGTCTTTTGGCACCATTTTTAAAGGCATAATTTTGACTAAAAGACGATCTAGGTTAACAACTTAAACACAGGAAATTAAACTTATTCCTAGACAGCAGAGGCTCCAAACTATAAGAAATAACCAAGATTTAACATATTTCCTGTAGTTACTTTCAATCCCCCCAATTATATCAATTTTATATCTATCTTTAATCAATATTATTTTTTTAAATTAGGGCGAAACGATTTTGAAATAAGGACTCTTACTTCTAGCTCCTCTTTTGCTATGCAATTACTTTAATTTAGTTACTCTGTTAATAATTAAAAAAAAAACATCCATCTTTTATGTTAAGGCTTAGATATTGACAAATGTTTTTTGTTCGCTGTAAAGTATTGATTAAACAAAGATCAAATACAAGTCTAAATGTTCAATTTAAATTCAAACAAAAGCTACAAAAATAAATCTTTTGGGAGCAAATGAATTTTTTATATATATTTCTGACGAAAGATAATACATACCAAAAACTGTTGCCAGAGTACAAGAACAAAATTCTGGGCTAAAACTTTAGAATCAGAGTTGATTAATAATTTTTATAAAAATGTAATTATCGAATGAGTTTCTATTTATATTTTTATTAATAAAAAATTAACTTTTTAATTAATAATCTTTTAAATCTTTTTTATATTATAGTATTTGTGTCTAAAAGTTCTAGGAATAATTTAACAAATACTCTAAACTTAAGGTGAAATTCAACTACTGATGATTTTTGAAATCGCCAGTTTCAATTGATATTTTATTTAAAGAAGATTTTAAATTTTTTTTGTTAATACTGCAAATAGATAAATAAAGGGCCTATAAAAATAGGACTTTTGATGATAAAAGGATTATAATATTTTATAAAAATAATAGACTTTTTACTTTTAAAAAGTTATTCGTGAAAAGCTTTTAATTCTGAACAGCGTCGGATATATTAATATTTGAATAAAACTGATATTTCCGAATGTGATTCTCTGTCAACTGTTTTTTTAGATTAATTTTATATGCATCCATATGAATGATAGATATTATGTTAATCTGAGATTTTAAATTTTGAACATTTTTTTAAAAAATAAATAAGTTCTTTATCATTTTTTTCTTTATAGTTTAAAACATTACTTCCACTTATTTGAATGGTTCCTAACAATTCGAAAATAAGTAAAGAAAAAACTTTTATGTGTTTCCACTGCTACCAATTTATCACAGGAAAAAAAAAACGATTCGATCATTTGAAGTCTTTTGTTTTCAAAGTGTCCTTGCAATAGATGTTTGTCTTTCTATATTTTGAGGAATTTTTTACTTGAAGTTTGAAATCTTTTTTGCCCTTTATTTAGGACATATAAAAATTACATTTTCCCATTGTATTCTAGCAAACTACTCATCCAATATATATTTTAACAATGCATAAAAAGATTGGAATAAAAATGCAAATGCAAGCGTAAAAATAAGGTTCTAGAATTCACAGCTTCTTCTTTTTATTGAAATGTCACACTTTAGACAGAAACTGGTGCGTTTTTGTGACTGATTCGTTCTTTTTCTCTTTTTTTCAAAGAATGAGTTGCGACGAGAAATAAAAAAAAAATCAGTTCTAGCACTGTCCTTTTGCATACTTAGCAAATGAGACAAAGCAAAATACAATATATATAAATACAAAAGCAAGATAAAGTTTTCGCCTTTTCTTGCGTTGCTTCTATCTCCTTGAACATTTTACTATTTCTCTTCCGCCAACAGCCCATATTTGGCGACTTATTTCCTCGCCAAGTTATCGGGATGATCACCAAAACATTAGAGCGCCTTACAAAATGTTTCTCACAATTTTAAATAAATGGAAAAATCCTTTTTTCCCTAAGTAAGTTTTTCAAAATAATAATAAAATAAATAAAAATAAAATAAAATAAAATAAATAAATAAATAAATAAATAAATAAATAAAATAAATAAAAAAATATTATAAATAAAAAATAAAATAAAATAAAATAAATAAATAAATAAATAAATAAAATAAATAAATAAATAAATATAATAAATAAAAAATTAAATAAATAAAATAAATAAATAAATAAATAAATAAAAATAAAATATATAAATAGTAAAATAAAATAAAATATATAAATAATAAAATAAATATTAAATAAAAGATTAAAATGAAATCTGTTGTACATATTTCAATGTATCATGTCAGAATATAACTTCTTCAATGCCAAGCACCACGTGCTCGTACGAGTTAAATTATATTTTTATACATTTTCATTGTTTCTTTAAATGAGTCACTTTTGTGTTGCAAACGATTCCACACTTTGTCTCGCATTTTTTGTTAAAAAAAATATCACATTTCCTATTCATTTCATTTCATATAATCACGTACTCAAAATGACATTTTTTAAGGTTTTATTTGCTGTAGTCCTTAACTATTTATTTTTAAATCAGATCTTTTGTATATGCAATAGCAACATTTATTAAAAGCTGATTTTTCGAGATGCTCGTGCAGATAGTAAAATTTTTATTTTTCGCCTACGGATTTTTATTTTATTTTTTGCCTACGAATTTGTGTTTACGCCAAAAAACCTCATCCCTAAAACAACATTATGTTCTGACATGATAATAATATATATTTTCTTAGAAATTTTGAATGTATAGCATAATTTTTTGTTGATTTTATTTAGCCATTATTGTTATTAAAATTATTAAAACTAAATTTCTTTTTTGAAATGATTTTAAATTAGATGTTTCATATCACCAAAAATAGTTGCATTTTATTTAATTTTATGCAATCTTTTCAACTTTAGAAAACATTCGTAGCAAATCTATCGTTTTAAAAAATATATACGGCAGTCTTCAGAAAGAATAATTTAAAAAGACATTTCTATACGAAAAATCTTTCAGTTCCAAAAGGTTTTACAATTCATATTCATGTCTGAAAATATGACTCTTTTTCATTTCTTTTTAAACAAGGAATGTTGAGATATATCTGCTTTTATAAAAGCTCATTTCAACAATTGGAGCGAAGCTTCCATTTTTAGTGAAAATAAATAATAAAAATAGCTTTTTATTCATTCTTTTTACCTGCTAGAATAAAATGTCATCGTGAATTCCATAATACACATGCATGCATGTAGAATGCTGTTTTTCTCGAACTGGCTGGCAATTCGAATGTTGCTAAATTCTGTTTGTATCTGACTTTATCTTCCTGCTCGGCTCCAAGCTGTTTAATATATGCTTTACTGTTGAAGAGGTTTCAAACTTTTCTACTAAAGAAATGGCATCAGTGAAAGAATGAGAAGAGAAAAAAACCGTTTTCAAATTCAATTATTATTATTTTTTATTTAATATATTTAGAATTCTACATTCGTTGAATGGCATCAGCGAGAGAAAAAGAAGATAAAAAATCGTTTTCAAATTGGTCCATTTTTCGTTTTATTTTAGATCTTTAGATTTTTACATTCATTGATTTTAAACGATTTCTAAAAGTTTCCCGTCATAAGAAAATTGCATATTCAGTTTATTTGAAGGATTCAATATTCGAAAAATGCGAATGTATGATTTAATTCTTGATTTCCAGTAGAAATATCCGTTTTTAAGCTATTTTATGTTGAATTTTAAAATAGGAATCTCAGTTCGCTTTCGGAAATCAAATCAGTTAATAAAGATGCATATGAAACTATGAGGTTTTTATATTATTGATATTTGAAATTTTTTAACTGTTAAGGGTTTTTAGTTTTTATGATACCTGGCAGTTAACTTCTCTCTATTTTTATAGGAATAATAATTCTGAGAATTAATATTCGAATCAGAGCAAAACTTCAGATTACTTTGAAAAATGATTCTTGTAGTAAAACGCTTCAGCAAACATTGCAGTTTACTTATTTAAAAAACAACAATGCATTTCAGTAGTTTAGCGCTTTGTTTATCACTGGAAGAACTGTTTACAATCAATGAAATTGAAGGAACTTTGGAATAGATGTAAGAATAGTTGGTAAATAAAAGTAGAGACAATTGATCGATTTATGCTATGTACAGTAATAAGAGAACTACAAAGTAAAAAATAATATAAAAATGTTTTTTAATCATTTCTTACTTAGATAAAGAAAAACATTTTTTATTTTAGTTACTTTTTATTAAATAATTGCAATTAATGTAAATAAATTATTAAAAAAAATTAATGACTTTCGCAAGAATCCAACTCGAATTCTTCAATTCACTTGAAAATCGGTAATTCTTTGCATTTCACTGATTGAGTTACTGCCTCTAAGTTTCAAATTTTATAACAAACTTCTAAAACTCTATTTAAGCTATAAAAAATTAACTAAATTTAATCACTGAATCAATATCTGAAGACACTGTATTAACATCGTCATCCACTACAAGCTTTTAACAAAAGATTAAAACGAAATCTGCAGTGCATATTTCAATCATCATGTCAGAACATCATTTCTTGAACGGCCATTCACCACGTGCTCGTGCAAGTTAAATTATATTTTTATTCGTTTTAATTGTTTCATTGAATGAATGTCTTTAGTACAGCAAACGGTCCAAAAAAACTTTGTATCGCATTTGTTGTTTAAAAAATATTCCATTTAGTATTTATTTCATTTCATATAATCAAGTGCTCAAAATGACATTTTTCTAGGTTTTATTCGCTGTAGCCATAAACTTATTTTAAAAATCAGAGTTTTTGTAAATGGTAGGGCATCACGTTATTAGAAGCTGATTTTTTTCAGATTTTGTGCAGATAATACTTTTTTTTGCCTACTGTTTTATGTTGACACCACAAAACCTCAATGCTAAAACAATATCGTGTTCTGACATGATAAATTTTTTTAAAACTTGAGTGGATGAATAAAAAGCATTTTATTAATTGGAAATTTGAACAAGATATATATAGATTGAGTATGAACAAATAATAGGGATTGAAAAAAATATTAAAAAAAGCAAATAGATATAATCATATATAATATTTAAACTGAATTTAGGTCATACACTGCCACAAACTTCTTTAAGTTTTAAGCAAACAATAAGATAATTCTTTGTTATGTATGTATCATGAGCAACACAGTATAGTTACAGTTCAGCCTATTATACCTTCGTACATAAAAACACAATTGGGAAAAATGTCTAAATATGGAGGAACTTGCTATAAATTGATTTTAATTATTGGTAACCCAATAAATGACCTTTGATTTCACGGCAAAAATCAAGGAAATGACCTTTTTATGTACTGTATAATTGATGATATAATAATTGTTGATTTTACTTTGATGAGTATATTAATGGTATTAATATAAAATATTGATGATATTAATCAAAAACATTGATGATATTATAAATATTGATGTACATTTGATATTGATGATATTATTGATTATTATGATATATAATTAAGTGTATAATTGATGATATTATTTTTATGAGTGGAAAAGGATTCGCTATGCGGACGATGCATATTTCCATACTGATTTTCAATTTGCCATAAAATTCATTTTTCTATATAAAATGCATAATTGAAGCAATGGCCCACTTAAATAACGATTAACATACAATTAACATATATGTTAATCGTAACAACGATTAACATATAATTAAATTTTAAATTAATTAGTTTTTAAGTTTCTCGTCCGTTCTGGAATGCTTTTGTGAATAATTTGAAGATGCTGCACTGAAAAAAACTTTTTGATATATCAAAATTACAGATTCTATTAAAAATGTATTTAAATTGGAAAAATAATCGTTCATGTACAAACCATTCAGGATTGCCATTATGAAAAGAAATGATTTATAACCATTTGAAGCGTTGAAAAATGTATAAACATTTTTAAGAAGCAAATATTTTTATACAGAAAATAAATACAAGTATCGAAGTTCAAGAAGAATAGGACCAGAAAAATTCTATTTTATTCCAAGCAGAAACATCACATTAAAAATCACTTTCAAGACCGTAAAAGAATAAATATTTATATTTGATTTCTTTTCTCAAATATTCGAAAATATTACGAATTATATTGCATAACCAAATGAAAAATTCAGTCATAAAAGTGAAGTGTATTACCAACAAAATAATTGTATCGTGCTTCCAATTCTTCATTTGGAAAGTTATTATTTTTCCGAAATGTAAACATTCTCTCTTTTCTAATGATTTATCCCAAAATCACGGTTACTGAAAAAAAAATCATCTGAGAGTTTATATGAACTGATATGAAACAGAACGGTTCAAATTTCTGCATGCATTTTCCTTACTGATGTAATTAAATAATAAATGAAAGAAAGAAATTTACAACTCTTCGTACATGATTAAATAAATAAATAAAACAAGAAATGAACGTATTTGGTTAAGCATTTTTCAAATCCATTTTGAATAAAATTAAAACCTTGTTTTAATCGAGATTGAAATTAGACATCCTATTTACTTTTGAAAGCAGAAAGATTTTAACGAGCTTAATTAAGGAAAGTCATGTTTTTAATCGTAATTTTTGGAAAACACAGCTTTGTTCCCCAACACAAGAGACACATTCTGTTCAACATTTTTAACTTATGTAACAATTAATCCATTTCAAACTTGATAATTCTTTTTCTCCTGGAACAAATATATTAAATCCTTTTTTTATTTCTTGAATTCAGAATTCAGTTGTTGGGAATCAAGAGACTAATGAGTATTTGTTATCTTGGAATGCAATTCGAATTACTTTTTATTTCATGTTTGCTTTATTTAATTTCGACGTCAAATGAGTTATTTCCGAGAAAAAAAATATATTTGAGTGTGATTTAAGAATTTATTTCGTTACATTCGGAAAGAAAAATACACTTCTGTCTGGAAAGTTTGAAATTATTTTTTTATGTAACAATTGGCAGATTTAGTTGAATAATTTCCAAACTTTTTAAAAAAATTCTGAAATGTAGTTAATTAAAAATAAAATAATGACCATGATTATTGAGACAAACTACGCATGACTTTTAATAAATAGTTATATTTATTTTTCTTTTAAAACGTTAGAATTAATTGCATTGTAATTTTTATTTTTATATAATAATTTTGAAAACAATAAATTATTAGTTAACAATAAATTATACGATTTTTTATTTCTTAACATTGAAATTTTCATAATAGGGAATTTTATGGTGTATGTTTTAACTATATCAAAGGTCTTAATTTTGTTATACTAAATAATTATATTTTGTCTATGGAAAAATGATTGAATTATATATTAACATATATCCTTTTTAAACGCATAGTACTGTAAAGCCTAATTTCAAGCTCTGTTGTAAAATTGTCGATTAAGCAGTTTGAAGTGATTCCGAAGGGGAGAAAAGCCTTTGCCCTGAACCTTTAGGATTGGCATCAGCATTTACAAAATTGGAGAATCAATGACAGTCTGAAAGACCTGATCTGAATATGGATGTAAGTTGCGAAAAAGCATTGGAAACGGGATTTAATAGGAGGGAGAGTATTAATAGTAAATTATCAGCTTCGGCCTAGCAGGGTCTCAGGCTCAAATTTCAACTTCACCAAAGATCATTCGTGTATGCAGACATGATGCACATTAGATCTGATTCGAGGGTTAAACACTTTCCTACTAATTTCGAGCTGAAATCTGGAGATGGAGAGCAAATTCTGGGGATGTCAAAACAATATTAGTGCTACTTTTAAAAGGGATGCCAATATAGCTAAATCAATTGTAATTGTGAAGATATTTTTCGCTTGAGCAACAATTTTTACATTAAAAAGAATAATTTTTTCCTTAACAAAGTGCCACTCATTATTTATGTTCTGTTGTTGCTACTAATGGTACTTGCCTATGGACAAGACCCTTGCTGATTCAGCAGCAGATTTAAGCCGAAATGAGCGTCTCTTGTTTGAAGAAGAGTACGACTTAGCTACACACTCACCACATTTGCTTGCACAGCCCCTTTTTACAGCGGGAGGGCAGTCACAGATCTCACAGATAGCACACAGAAGAACAGCCGTGCCCGAACCAGGACTCGAACCCCGGACTCCCAGAAAACGAGGAAGACGCGCTACCTCTGAGTCATAGAGCCGGCGTTTATGTCTTTGTTTTTGTTTCTAATGTCATTTGCCATGGACAAGCTCGCTCACGCAGTCAGTGATTTTAAACCAAGAGTGCGTCTCTTGTTTTTTTAAGTACCACCAACAAGGGCCGATATTACTCAAGCATCCCATTCGCTTGCACAACCCTTTTTTTAGGGTGGCACATTCACACATCTCACAAATAAAGAGTAACCATGCTCGAACCAGGAATCGAACCCAATACTCCCAGATTACGGTTAGGAATCGCTAAGTCCGTAACCAGGAAGTTGACGCTCAGCACTTCTAGATATTTGAAGTTACTCTTAGCTGACGTTATTTTTCATTTTCAAACCTTTGCTTGCATCGCATTTTTGGCTCGTTTATCCGATCTATTTCCTTTGTCCAACAAGCCACATAATAAAAATATAAAACATTTTAAACTTTAAAGCAGTCTTTTGATTGTTATATTTTTTTGCAATCCAGAAATAATTTTTATCTTATTTTGGTAATTTTTTTAATTACATTTTTTGCATGCTTTGGGAATCTCTACTTTGCCCTGTCAAGACATTGCGCATCCTTTAATTTAAATGAACATGTTTAAAGATTTTCTTCCCCATTCTTCGAACGGAAAACTACTCCCCCTCCCCCAATATTTAATTCATGAATCTATATGCACATTCATAATTGCTTCTTAGTTCGACATTATTTATAACACGAACAATGGCGAAGTTGGGGACCGATGATGGATTACTAGTTAAAGACAAACACCAGCTGCACCTAAGCGTTCGCTCCACTTGTCGAGAATAGATCTGGCCTTTCTTTTTTCAACAGCATGTCCACTCCTTTTTTTCACTGCAAGAAGGGTCAAAGTAAGTTTTTTGCGTCGGTCTCTGACGGAAATGCTGATATCGACATGCAAACCATTCATCTCTTGGAACCTTCTTTTAATGATTAGCCCTTCTTTGAAGGACAGAAAAGAAATAAATCGATGTGCATTGATTCTTTTATGTTGACCGAATTTGTCTCATATTCTTCTGTAAATGTGATATTTTAGTTTATGAAATTCATGAGATGTGATAGTAAATTGATGATGTCAGTAACATCCAATAGTTCACATTTACAAACTATGGAACTAACATTTTTTTCTTAGTTTATAATGCTAAAAGATATTAAAGATTATTCCTAAAAACTCTGCAATAATGTTTTTAATCTCTCGGATTTCATTGTTTAAATTTTATTTTTTTGGAAATGAAAGGCATTCAATTGTACGATACTTTTGAGTTAGCCGGACGCCAGCGAAATATCGCCAACGAAATTTGGCGGAATTCTACAGCATTTGGCGATTTTTCGCTTTAAAATTGCAGTATAAATTTTAGCTGAATTCTACATCATATGGCAATTCTTCTCTTTAAAATTGCTGAAAGAAATTTGATGGAATTCTGCATTATTTGGCAATTTTTCATTTAAAATCACTGTAAGAAATTTGGTGGAATTCTACATTATTTGGCAATCTTTCGCTTTTAAAATTCTTGTTAGAAATTTGGTGGAGTTATATATTATTTGACAATTTTCAGCTTTAAAATCACTTTAAGAAATTTGGCTGAATTTTACAATATTCGACGATTTTTTCCATTTTAAATCTCTGTAAGAAATTCGGCAGAATTCTACATTATTTGGCGACTTTTCGCTGCTTCGCAGTTAACGGAAAAGTACCGTTTATTCTTTTGCTTCCATTAATCTTGTATTTGAGATAATTTGAAAAAAAATATTCGCTAGCAAACCATTGGGCCAATTTTGAAAATTTTGGCATAATATTTTTTTTAAATCATAACATATTCAGGGGTTATGAGTGGAAGCTCACAGGTTTTGAATACCTTGTCACAAATTTGCTGCAATCCATCTCTCATTTGACAAAAAATAAAATTATTCAGGATCAAAATCTGATAAAAATTTATCACTTGTGGTCACTGCATGATATTTACCAAAATATCATTTTATTCAGAATGAACAACATTTAGGTCTCCAATAACAAGTCTAAATTAGATTTTTTTTATTAAAACAAAAATTTCATTATTTAAATGTTAATAAAATGAAATTTAGTTAAAATTAAAAATAAAAAGCGTCGATTGTTAATTAATATTAAAAAATTTCACTTCGCGTCATACAAAATGTAGACATATTGGAATTATTAGTATAAAATTATAGATTTTTCACAAAGAAGATGTCTATTGCTGATAATGTTATTCGCAACTAATCTACCTTTTCATTCTCAAATTTCTAGTAATTATATAATAAAATTGATTACAAAAATAATCTATTTTTACAGAATGAAAAATAAGATGGTTCTCAGAATAAACTGACTTTTTATTTAATTGGCTACATTAAAAAATTGATAGTAACAAGTAATATAAAAAACAATTTTTTAAAATAAATTCTTTCTTAGATTAAAAAGAAAAATTATATTTTAATTATTTTTTACTAAACAATTTCAATTATTATAAATATGTATATAAATATGATAGAATCACAATAATAAGAGGCGAAATAGATAGTGAATATCCTGGCAATTTCTATTCTCCTTTCCATATATAGTGTTCGAAATCGCAGCCCAAGGGATGCGATTAAAACGCCATACCAGCCAGACTATCCAGATCTGAGAATTACAACTACAATAGATAATTAATAAAAAAATTGTTCTGACCTTGAACTTTCAACGCCAGTTGAAGATTCAAAGCCAATTGTGACAACGTTTTTCTACATAAGTTGGGGCACGCAAAACACATTAGAAATTTCTAATTTTCTATATTCTGTATTATTTTAGTTCGAAAATACTTCAAATTGAATCGTAAAAATCTATTAATTAAAAATGTTTGATTTTAAATGCATCAAGCATTATGAAAATAAACAAAATCGTCTGAAATAATTGGCCGAAAACATGTTAAGCCTAACCTCATTGACTTTGGGAAAAAAACACGAATTCGTTACCTATTTGGAGGCGGGAAAATTAAGATTTTTGGTGAGAAAGTTAGTTTTTAATTAATTAATAAAAAAATAATTAATTGATATTTGAATAAACTGTATTAACATCAAATGTCCTCCACAACAAGTTTTTTCTGGCACTTGATGGAATGAATAAACAGTATTTTATTAACGATTGAAAATTTATACAAGATATATACATCTTTCTCTCTGTATATATATATATATATATATATATA
>JAOUZG010017314.1:3020604-3057152 GCA_026289955.1 Argiope argentata
TATTATTATTGTAAAACTCTTTTTTCTATTTAAGAAACAAAAATTAGCTTGCTATAGATATGTAGACGATTACTTCTAAATATTTCTCTCTCTCTGTCTATATATATATATACATATAATGTTTTTATACACTTTATTATTCATTAACTATGGCAGAGTTAATTCGAACCGAATCTCGAAACCTCAAGTATTAGTTCTGTTTCTGCTATTTTTATTTCATTTGAAAGCCCCAAAAAGTTAAATATTTGATCCTTAATCATCCCCTTCTCCAACCTCTAAAATTCATAAATAAATATATTTTTATAGTCTCCCAAAGTCTTCAGCTCAATTGTGGGACTGCTTTTGCTATTTTACAATTACAGTTAATCAAGCTCAAGAGGGAATCACAGATAATCATGATATTTTAAAACTGTAAATTTAAAAATACAATTCTTAAATCACGTGCTTCTTCTACCTAGGTTTAACCCTCTCCAATAAACACCTCATAAAGGTGAATGTGAAGCCTTTGGTATACGGTTGATTCTTGCCACCTAGGCTGGTAAATAAATGATGTGGGGTCGATTAACCCCTATCGATGACGGGACATGTCTTCCATAGGGAGGGTTGTAGTTCTTGCGAATATTGTCGGGGTGGTTCAGTTTTCCAGATTTATCCATGTGCCTTAGTAGGGAGAGAAATAGTCTATCTGTGATTGCCATGGCTTGAAAAGAACAATGATAAAATTTATTAGTAGGTGATGTGGTAAATAATCGAATTTTAAATGAATGGAAATAAAATTAGTTTCCAGGTACTAATTCTTGCAGCTCATATAAAAATATGTTGATCGTTTTCCCTAATATTTATTATCACTAAAAAATATTCTATTAACTGTAATCTCCAGCTAGTGAAATACGTTGTTATCCTAAGATTAGAAAACTATGCTTAAAAATTGATTTAAAGCTATTTTAGTGTTAATGATCCAAACTTTGCGCAAGTTTCAAGACTTTACGAAAAATATTATCTTTAAGGATTTGAAAAGATGTAATTAATCACCGTGGGGTAATTTAATTTCCCTCAGGATTAATCAGAACCATCGTCATCTGATAATCTTCTTTAATAAATTAATGACAGAAAGAGCCATTTTCTAAATAACGTTGGATTGCTCATATTTGCAGTGTTTCCTATTTGGTCTTAAAAATCTGTCTGAAAGGTTTAAAACGTGTTTTCGCTTCATATAATGTTTTTCCTTTGCATTTTAAAAAATACTAGAAAATAATTTATTTCCAATAGTTCAAAGAAGTATTTTAAACACAGCTTATTTGAATTTTGATTGAAGGCTAATAAATAAATTTGAGAAATGTAATTATTGATAAAATTATCTAAAAGAATTCTTGTGGTGAAAATTCACAATTTGGGATCTCTTGGGTACTGAAATATGAAAAATTAGAATTTTCTTTATAATAGGGTTAAAATTAGGATACATAAATTTATTTATTTTTTAATTACCAAGATTCCTAAATTAGAATACTTTTAATGAAAAGTGTAGTAAGTTTTATTTAAATTTTAGCCCGTTTCTTACTAGAGATTTGAGTTTTCAATAAGAAATATTGTGTTAGAAGGATAATATTTTTGGTTTGATTCTTTTAACTTTATTTTATATTTAAAATTTATTTTTTAATTATTCAACACGTATAAAACA
This sequence comes from Argiope argentata, assembly GCA_026289955.1. Classification (NCBI taxonomy): domain Eukaryota; kingdom Metazoa; phylum Arthropoda; class Arachnida; order Araneae; family Araneidae; genus Argiope; species Argiope argentata. Next base: position 3,022,283 of record JAOUZG010017314.1, read on the forward strand.
TTTAAAAATGTTAAAGAAAAAAAATGTAAATACAGTAGTCAAATAATAAAATGTATTGTTTCGACATAAAAATAAAAAAAGGAAGAAAATTGCACGAAAACAAAATTGATATCTTCTTAAAGCTAGCTTTTTGAATTTTGAAGACGTTTAAAAACTACTAGCATAAAAAAACAGGTTCTGAATAGTTTGATGAAAAACTTTACAATTTCGATATTTAAAACTATGAAGCACTTATTACTTAGGAAACTTATTACTTCCTTTATGAGACATTTACTAATTAGTTAATAAGTAAGGGTCAAATGCGTAAGTTAATGTCTTACATTTTTTTTCAAAGATAAAGTTTTTATTTTGGAATTTTATCAAGATTTTTTAATACATTTAAAAATTTGTTTTTTAAGAATACTTTTCCTTTCCGCTATAAAATTACAAAAGTTTTCTATATTTAATGATATATTTTTTCATGAACTGTTCATCCCTTTTTGAAATGCATCTAAATATTTGATTAATTGCTTGTATGATTAATATGTGAAATAAGATGTGAAAGGACTCTGAAAGACTAAGTTTTATCCGAGAATAAGCTTTAGTGGTGTAATGGTACTATGAAATTTGAATCTTTATCCTTACATATGCTTAGCTTTAGATCTGCTGATTGAGAATCAATCTATTTCACGCCTCAATTTTTATTAATATATTTCTTCCACAATTTTTTACATCATTCAGGACTTTTCATTAGTTAACTTATTTCTTCTTATTAATATTTTATAATAACAATTAGCTTAGCTTTCATTAATTCTTAAACATGCTTGTGAAGATTCTTCTCAATTAAGAATTAATTTACAATAATCTGCCTTGACCGGATCAAAAAAAAAAAAAAAAACTCAAATATACACACAAAAAAAAAATCTGAAAAAATACCAAAGTCGTGTACTTAATTTCTATAGCCTTTCATTAACTACAATTGCTGTAGTAACAATGAGCATCAAACTATACATAGAACAAAACGCCATTCCATACCCCATTCTGGTCACCGAATGATTTAGTGAGTATGTAACGAGAATTTTATTTAAGTATCGAAATATTTACAATAGAAAAAAAAATCTATTTACAGAATTTACATGGATAAAAAGTGATATCGAGTGGAACCGTTTACAAAGATTTTCGACTAATTGATATTACTTACATCCATAATGAACAGCATTCATCCATAAAGAACATTAAGTTTTATATAATGTATTCGAATGATATTACACACATACATAAAGAACATCATATAACCATCAAAAGCGTTAAGTTGCACATAAAAGTTTAATTGGTAATATAAACATCCATAATGAACATCATACATCATTTAAGAATATAAATTCATGTATAAAAAATTTAATAGATAATTCTTTGATAATATTAAATAAAAATTTAATAGATAATACGCACATCCAGAATGAACAGAATTTATCCATTAATAGCATTGAGTTATATATAAAATATTTAATTGATATTATGCATATACATAATGAGCATCATATATTCATTAAGTCATATATAAAGGATATAATCAATATTGTGTACATCAATAATAAAATCATACATTCATTAAGACTAATTATTCATGCATAAAAATTTAATAGATATTATGCACATCCATAATGAACAGCCTTAAGTATTAAAGAACATAAAACTATATATAATAGATTAAATTGATAATATACCCCTTCATAACTAACATCATACATTCGTTAAAAATATTAAGTCGTATATAGAAGAATTAATTGAAATTATGAACATCCATAATGAACATCATATACCCATTAAGAACATTAATTAGTATAAAAAAGATCTAATATATATTATAAACATCCATAATGAACAGCATGAACAGCATTCATTTATAAAAAACATTAAGTTATATATAAAAGATTTAATTGATTTTATGCTTGTCCATATTGAATGGACCCATCCATGAAAAACAATAAGTTATATATAAACTAATTAATATTATATACAAACAAAGCGGCATTTTTTTATGAACACTATATTAATACTGAACATTTATTATAGTCAAGTGTTCTCATTGTAATTCTGTGAATTAATCTCAATATTGAAGAGGAAGAAAAAAAAATAAGAACATTTTCTTTTCTTTTTTTCGTGAAGCAACCAGTTTTATTTATTATACATTCATCAAGACTGCTTCTGAATCTCAAATAGCAAGTGATAGGAAAAAAATCACTTACTTCTCTATCATTGAATGAAGTTTTATTTTTTAACCTTTCCACGTGACTGACACAAAGAAAAAAGAAACATGAGCGATCCACTTTAGATATTCAAGGGACATATCGAGTGGTAAAGTTAAACTCTCTACTTTCTTTTCTTTCTCTCTTTTTGAAAATTGTTGTGATTTTTTTTTCATTTTTTAAAGGCTTTGACAGAATGCAGATTACTCCAGGACCAAACTCTCAACGTTTAGGTTTGTAGCCGAGTAACATATCAACCACACAAAAGTATTTACTTTGTGTACCATAGATGTTGTAGTGATTATAAAACTTTCACCACAAAGTAAATAACTTTTTGATAGATAGAGATAAAGACAGTAAAGATTGTGCAGCTTAATCATTTCACTGCCTATTTTAATTTTTCATACATGAAGTATAGAGAAAACCATATAAAATTCGAATTCGACATTTTGAGAAATACCCATATCTAGAGTGTTTATCCATGTTTGATTAATCTCTGTGAATTGGAAAAACACATTCTCATAATCATATATTTCTATTCGTCCGTCCATCTGTCTGTTTGTTATAAAAATAATTCAAAACCACTTTGTACTGGAGCGATAAAATAATTTGGTACATAGTCTGTACATCCAAATTTGTAGCTTTCTATCATACTTTAAGAAAAACCAATTCGAAGGAAGTCGACATAGTTTGTTTTTCGAGTATAACAATACGATGCGTTAATGTTATAGATTAACACAGCAACTAAAAAGTGAAGAGAACTAGATGGATGAAATTCGGTGTATAGGTTTAGTATCCGTAGAATACACACCTCAAAAACACGTTGAATTAAATCTATCAAATTCGGTACATAACTTTATGATTAGAATTCTATGTCAAATTTTTGGGTACTTAGGTGTTATAACATCCAATTTTATCGCCAAATTTGAAACAATCTCCAATCAGTTGATAAACAGCCAATTATGGCAATCCAGCAATAGTGCAATCCGTGGATCTTTATCACCAAATTTAAATCCGTCTCCAAAAGGTTACTAAACCATATGCGATCGTTGGCAAAGACGGTATAATACGTAAATGCCAATTTTTGCTTCAATATGTTGGGAAAAACGCTGGATACTATTAATAGAAAACCAGGGTTTAATCACCAAAAAAAAAAAAAAAACTCGCCAAGGATCACAGGATATGTTTAGTAAAAAAGTTAAATTCCCATTGAAGTTTAAGATTTCATATCTAATGTATCTATGCCATGCAATGCATTTTACAGTAATAAGGTAATTTTACTTCTGATTTATTGGCGATTCATATAAAGTATCTTGCTGCTTTAAAAAAGATATTTGAGACTGTTCTTTTTTTTATTTGCTCCCTCGTAACTAGAATAGTCTTTATATCTTGTCCCCATTGATTTATTTCAGAAAATATTTTAATTCCTCGAAAATAAAAATTAAATTTAAGAAGTATAAATAATTGAAATCTGCTGTCCCAAATTTCATGTTGTTTTGTGAGAATATTATTGCCTTAATTAATTTAAATCGTTAACCGATTTAAACAAGTTGGAAATAATCATGTGACGATTAGAATACGCATCGATAATAAAGTACATAACGGACATCCGTGCCAAGCTGTAAATTTTCGTTGGTGATAAGACGCCAAATGTGACAACCATCTTTACTATTTTCTATTAACCCTAAAAAGGGAAAATTGATGTCCTAAAAGTTATATATAATCAGTTTTCTACTTGTTCATTTTGTGGCTTCAAAAGCCTCAAACCAATGCAACATCATGTTTTAATATGACAAAAACATTTTAAAAGCAAATAATAATAATAATAATAATAATAATAATAATAATAATAATAATAATAAATAAATAAATAAATAAATAAATAAATAAATAAATAATAAAAAATGAATAAATAAATAAATAAAAAATAAAAAAATAACCAAAGTTATTATTGACTTAAACTTTTAAATTACAAATTGAATTTCTATTTTTAAATGATTTTTTGCCAAATGGGTCAACTTTCTGCATTGTTTTCATAACCCTAAAAGCAAAAAATTGATGCTTCAAAGACAACAAATTTCTAATTTGTTCCCTACGTATTTTTAGCCTTCGAAAAACTCAAAACAAAACAATATCATGTTAAACAAGATAACAATACATGATAAAAAAAATCTGAATCACAAATACTGAGAAATAAATTTCTTTAATTATCTTGTTCCATTTCTCAACTGTTCAACTTCAAATTCAGAAATGGAAGAGATTAAAATTCGGTCCAACTTGTAGCGCTAACTACAATTTAAATTCTTTCCCAATTACACTTTTATATTTATTTCTCCGATTGTGACTGTGATATAGCTGAGAAATGACAATTATTTAAAATGAAAATTAATTGGAGAACTAAAGAAATGCAAAAGTTTAGTCCTGAAAGTCCTGCTTCTTACGATAATTTTTAAAATGGTAGATTTCACTTAACAGATAAGTTAATCCAATTTTTTAATGTTTATTTCTTAATTTTCGAGAATTCCTTTTATTTTTGAACAGACGATTTTATTTTATTTACTTTGACTTTCAGTCGTAAACAATCAAGAAACTAATGAGCGTTTGTTAACTCGGAATGCGGGGGAGGAATCTTTTTTACTTGCTTCTTTTATTTTATCTAATTTCATTCTCAGAATGAATTGTTTCCGAAAAAGCACTAATTTAGAGAAATTTGTTTCGTTTTAGGAAACTAATATTCGCTATTTTGAGTTAAAACGAGGAAATAAAAAATAAATATAGAAAATCATTCGGAAAGTCAGACATTTTCTGTTCGCATTCATTTGTTTTAATTATGCAATGGTCCTTAATTTTTCGTAAGGCAATGTAATTAACTCTGACTTGTTTTCCCAACTTATAATACCCAAAGCAAAAATAAATATCTCTATATTATTTATTTATTTTTAGTTTAACAACTCGGTTGAATTCAAGAAATAATTTTTTTAAATTTATGTTAATATCTTATTTTTATTCTAAGAGTTTTTTAAAAGCATTATTATATAGATTAAAGTCAATAAGTATTATTATTATTTTATAGATTAAAGTCAATAAATATTATTAGTATTGTATACATTAGAACCAGAGTATTATTTTCCCTGCTTTTACAATATTCATTAATATTTACAATTGAGTAAATGTTTTTAAAGCTTTTCATATTAATACAAATACAACGTACAAAATATAAAAAATATACGTGTATACAAAATATAAAATATTTTTATAGTGTTATCTTAAATAATGTTAACATTTCATTATAATTTCTACAACTACACAATTTTATAATATTTAATTTCTGCAGAAACATCTACAATCAAAAACAGGGTTATATCAATCTTTGCAAGATCAATAAAACATAAAAATAAACGCTAGCTTAATGAATTAATTGAAGCTAATCAATAGTCACCTTCAGCAATTGATTGAATCTTCACATAATTTCAAACGGTTTAAGAAATTGATATTTTAAACTATTTTATAAGTCAGTTAATTTTAGTATCCAAAAAATATAAGTGTTTTGATTAAATTATTAAAAATCTTGAATATTTTATTAAATTTGGTGAACAGAAAGCTAAGATCTTCTTGAATTTGTACTTACTTCAGCACCTATTTAATTGAATCATATAAATAAATTTCTTGTGTAATTAAAATAATTTTATCCAAGAATCTTAAAACATAATTAAAAAAAATCTTATCGAGCGAAGTTATAACCTTATCATTTTTCCATTTGGAGGAATATGTCTATCTCTAACCCTTTGCTCTCCGATGGTGCTTCTGATTCGCCATTCAAGATTGTGCATCATTTTGATGTTTTATTTATTTATTTTTCAAATTTCTTGAAAACACCAACATAATGGTTAAGAGATGTAGATTAATTTTTCAAAGAAATTCGACTTAAAATAATAATGGATAATTAAGGTTCATAGCAATAAACAAATCTTGTATTAGGCATATAATTAATTTTTGGAATGCAAATGGCTAATGATTTATCAAGAGGATAACTTTGCCAATTAGAAGTGAATTTCTATAACTACCGGTTAATAAATTAGCTAATTCACGTGAGTTTCATACTCTTTTTCAATATATTGATTCAGAAATTAAATATATGTAGATATATAAGGATCTTAAATCTTTTCGAAAATAAATAAATAAATAAAAGAATTTATTATGAACGTTGTTACTCGCATACCATTTTTCAAATTGGAAGAATATATCTATCTCTGATAATGTATCCACTGGAAATATTTATTTATCACTAATGGTTAATAAAATAACTAGTGCATTAGAGTTTCATAAGTTTATTTTCAATAAAATGTTGCTCAAAAAATAAAAACAAATAAAAAGATTTAAATGAAATCTGCTATGCATATTTACTATATCATGTCAGAACATCATTTCCTGAACGGCCAAGCACCACGTGCTCGCGTAAGTTAAATTGTATTGTTATTCATTTTAATCGTTTCGTTGAATGAGTCTCTTTAGCATTGCAACCGATCCAGAAAAACTTTGCCTCGCATTTATTGTTTTAAAAAATATCACATTTCCTATTTCTTTCATTTCACACAGTCACGTACTCAAAATGATATTTGTCTAGGTTGTATTTGAGGTTGTTATTAACTTTTATTTTTAAATCAGAGCTATTGCAAATGCAATGGCAACGCTTTATTAAAAGCTTGATTTTTTGTGATAATAATAAAATTTTAATTTTTCGTCCAAGGGTTTTTGTTGGTGACACAAAACCCTATTCTTAAAGCAATATCATGTTATGACATGATAATAAGCACCTGAAAATATTTTTCAAAAAAATTATGACTATAATTGCGCGAAAAGCTTTTTCCGGATTGGAAGAATATGCCTCTCTCTAATTATTTCAATACTGGCTATTCGAACTTAATTAGAACAAACTTTTTTTATACAGTGTATGATTTAATTTCTTTAAGCTGTAGTAAAATAATATGAAAGATAACACACATTTCTTAAAAAATCGATTCGAAACAATTTTGCGGTCATGATCAGAACTTTGTTCGAACTTCGAGAAATATCGCATAGCAACATCTTCATTATTCATTTAGGAATCCGGGTCCCAGAGAGGGGTGATTAATCAAAAACTTGTACTCCCCGAGGATTAATCTGGCCTATCGCCCTCTTATGGCTTTCTCCGAGGAATTAGTGGTGAAAAGAGCCATTAGCATTTAAATTGAATCGGTCACCTTTATGGAGCAGATTCTTTTAAGCAAAGATCGACGACGTTTGTAAGAGATAAAATTACCTAATTTTTGTATTTTTTTTTATTCCTTTGGAAGTTTAAAATAATTGACGAATAATTTGTGAAGTAATTGCTGGTAAATTACAGAAAGTGTTCACCTCAATTTTTTTGGTATAAGATATTAATATTTTTTTTGTCAGTTGATTATGGTTAAGTCATTAAGATAATTTTTTTTGTTTTTAATATTGAGATTAATTGTTTTTAAATTAGTAATTTTGTGTTTTAATTAATTAAAATGTACTTTTTAGATAGAAAAATTGTGGATTTTGTCACTTTTGCTATAAGAAATTGATTTGTGATAATAGTTGGAGGAGTAAAAGAGGCTTATTCAACTCTATGTTGTTAAATTGATCTATTAAACTGAAACGGAAAATGTTCCCAATTAACGACAAAGTTAACAACTATTTTTTTTGTTTCTTACAAGATGATAATATCAGTCAGGGTGTTTACTTTTAGCTTTTATAAAGAACTAATCGCCTTTATAAAAGCCAGCAGCTGTTTCGACAGAAGTATTAGTTATTTTTAACATCATTCAAATATTGTTAGGAATTGTGTGCAAATTAGATGTAAATATTGTGAAAACTAGTGTAAATATTCTAGATATTTGTAAATAGTTTAATTGTATAAAATTAATTGTAATGAAATCACGCGCCAGCGAGAGAAGACAGTTCAAACCGTTTACAACAAAAAATCACCATACTTTACTAATTTGACGATCTAGGTGTTTGGCGACGTAGTAATGTCGCCAACCATTTTTACTACACACTAAAATGTGTAGTAGAAGATGCTTTTCTATCAAACGGAAAATTTCTATTATTCGTGAAAAAGAAAATATGAAATAGTGCTCTGTTTTCTGTTCCTCGATAAGTTGTTTATAGTTAAAAAATCTGCTTTTTTAATAAAGAGGTTTATATTTCTTTACAAAAAATATTTAAGTTCACAAATAAACAAGGATAAAAAATATTTTAAACCACATATAATTATTAATAAGAGCTAATACATGCAATTTAATCAGGTACATAAAAAGTTTTTATATATCTTTCTCATAGATTCGGGATTCCTTTTCTATTGTTGTATATTAAATACATTTTGAACTAAAAATTTTTGAATAATTCTCTGAATTTTTTTGAATAACTCAAATTAAAATAAGGCTCTCTGTAGTACTTAACACTTCAATGATTAACGATTCTACATTATATTCTTACATTTTAATAAATGTGTTTAGCTAAATAAAAATGTTATCATCAAGAGAATGACACAATTTCAACAATATTTTTCTATTAGGAACGTCTTACTCTTGGGATTTAAATCGGGAAAGTTCGTCTCATGTTATGAAAATTTTATAGTTACTTTTATTGCTATTTCACTGTATATAATAATGCTCTTAATAAAAAATGTGAATTGTTCTCTTAAAGAAGAAAAATTTGTAAATGCTTTTAAATATTTCTACAATTAAAATTAATATTAAATCACTAAAAGGACGAGATAAAAAGGAAATATAAACACTTTATTTAAAGTAAATTCCTACTTAGGCCAATAAATACTTTTTGTTTTTGTTAATTTTCATTTAAATAATTACAATAAATACAAATGATTTATAAAAAAAATTACTGAATCTCGCCAGAAATCAACTCTGCATTTTTCAACTTCACGTGAAAAATACTGATGTCTCGGCATTGGACCAATTGAGCCATTGCCTGTTGATTTCAATTTATTTTATTAGCTTTTAAAACAATATTTAAAGTTTTAATAAATTTAATGAATGAATGAATATTTGAAAAAAAGACTGTATTGAAATCGAGTGTCATCCACTACAAGTTTTAAAAATATTTGCTTGAACATGCGTAGATGAATAAAATGTATTTTATTAGCGGTTGAAAATTTCAGAAAATTATATAAATATACATCGAAAGAGTGTAAACAAATAGTAGGAATTGAAAAATGAGAAAATGTATGGTAATATAGAAAATGCCAATGTTTTTTATTCTTTTGACATAGTTCTTTCTTTAAAAAATAATTTCCAGTGAATAGCAGCTATTTCTGTTATAACTTGTTTCATCCCAAAAAAATTTAGCGGCTAATTTTTACAATTTGCTATAAATTTTATAATTATTCTTATTGAAATAATAACTTGTATTGTGTAATGAGATATAAATAATTAAAATTAATTTTCTATCTCAAAAAATATGGCATTTTGTTACGTGTCTTTGTTTGTACATAAAAAGAAAATTTGGAAGAGGCTGAAAAAAAGATATCTACTACTTGCTATATGAAACAAATGCCATTTACGTATTAGACCATCCAACTTTATCTCCAAATTTGAAATCGTTGCCAATGACAGGCTAAACTGCCAATTATGGCAATCCGTCAATGGTATAATTAATTGAACTTTATCGCCAAATTTAAATCCGTCGCCAATGAATCACTAAACCGTTGGCGATCGTTGGCGAAGACGGTTTTATGTGTAAGTACCCAACAAATAGATTGTACGAATTTACATTAATATTTTTTACAACGCATTTGTCACAATAATAACAATCTCACGATATTAAACTTCAACACATATTATTAACAAGCTTACGTCTTTTGACAACGATTCAAGAAGTGACTATTCCATATTTATCCATTACTGTGTATTCTTTTATATTAACGGAAACCGCATTTTTGATAAAACTTCGAAAAATGAACAGTGAATTGATTCATAAAGACACCTTTTCAAAGAAAAAAATTCTTTCAGGTGCGTATTTCGTAACTATTGAATTTATTTTATTCTATGTATTCTTAGATATATTAAATAAAGCATAGAGCGTTTCCTTTGAGTGAATGAAAAGTAGTGATTACAGGTTTATCTAGAATATTTGAATGTCAAAATCATGCGGCCTTTCAGTATTTATTTTGTCATAAAAGCTATCACTAATGGGAAATGATGCCCTGTCACAAAATATTTTGAAACATGAAACACGTATGTTTGGAACTCATAAAAATGATAACTATAAGAACGATGCAATGTATTTCATAATTGTCCTTCTTTTGAATGCTTTGCTTAATAATAACTTTAAAAATGGAATTGTTATATTGTTTTTAATTAAATCATTAATATAAAAATTTAAAAATGCGTTCAATTTATATATTTTTTTCTACTTTTATCTAAAATTTATTTTGTAGTTAAAAATATCATTACAATTTCTGGTTAAAAAATACCCAAATCCAAAATAAATATAGAAAAACTTCAAATTCTTTAAAATGCACAAAATGTTAGTAAAATGCATAAATAAATTTCTTGTTTCAAATTTTTTTCTATTAACATGATACTTTTTGTTAAAATTATCCAGTATTTACCGAATTAAAAATATCTAGTACTAATTGTTAAATTATTTCTGGTATCACGTATTTAATTGTTAAAAAAAATTGTGAGAGCTCTGTTTTCATGTTTTCTATGAACTTAGAACGAAGAACATTTTTCTCAGAAGTTCATCAAATGTATATGTTTCAAGGACCAGTAATTATTCCTTTTCATTAATTCCGATTTGTGGCTGCTCACTTATGAAAATAAAATTAGCTGATATTTTAAACATTAAATAATAATTTTTCTATATAAAGCATTTTTAAATGATTCCCTGAGTGAGAGATATTAACAATGTTAGGAAAATCCTCGGGTAAGCTTGTACAAAGTGTATGGTTTAAAAACAGTCAGCATATCTTTGTAGAAAAAAGTAACGATGTTTATTTGATGCGAAAACTCTAACAAAAGACGACAAATATGTATAGCCTAGACAGACAAACATAAGTACACTATAACAAACAGTAGCCCACTTGTAGAAATAGAGCCCAGAACACGCAGCTGCCAATGAGAATCAAGTAGAAGAGAGGATCCTTGGTGCATTCACTCTACAGTCTCTGAACGGCTGAAGCTCGCACTGTCTCATCACTTTAGCTGCCGACCTACAACCACACGACTAGCTGCTCCTCACACGAAACGGCGCTGCTTCCACAGTACACAACAGGATTTGGCCCACAGTAGCTCAGTTATCACTTGAGCTCCTACAACACTGTCTAACCTCCGTTGCTGCGTAATTCTCTCGAAGACTCTTTACTTGTCTTCTACTCCGCCTTCGCTTCAATTCACTTCAGTTAAATGCACTTCACCTGCATCTTCAGACTGCTAGTCTTTTATAGTTCCCGGGAGGTGGACCGAGAACCTTCTAGGCCCTAAGAGAGCATCTTAGTTTCTATGGGACGGATCGTTAAAATTCTTGAAATTTTCAGCAATCCAAATGGTCATCAAGCTCTAAGATCACTGACACCGCACCAGCTCAGAACGCAATAGGGCTGATCGTAAAATAGTCTTTCTTACAATGACACTATTCCTGCTGGAAAACAAAATTGCAGGTTTGTAACAATATTCACTTGACAATAATCAAGTGCATCACATTAAAACAATTTTCGGTATCAAAAAGATGTTTCGATATCAAATGGATTATGAAATATAATAATTTAATCTCGTAAATATTTCAGTTACTCTAATAGTTATTTATGGAATTTACTTTATACGTGGAAAATTTTGAAGCACTAATTTCAAGATGTTGGGTATCCTTTCTTATGGTTTAATAACTTATTTTTAAGCCAATAGAAATCTACACATAGTCTAAAATGAAGTCTTCCAAAATCATCTGTATGTTGGAACCCCAAAATCTCGAGAAATAGTTAAAGGATATTGGAGATATTTATGCCATTTTGTAGAGTATTTATTGGGGAAGGTTTTTGTATATTAAAATTATATCAAAATAAGAAAGGGCGTTTTATAATTGCGATTTTAACTTATTCGATCATGCATGAAAACCACAAACCGTCCATGTGTAAATAACAAGAGCTTTGGTATGCATATGTGATTATGCCCCAAAAAAGGAAATCAGACCTTAAATAAAAGACATCAAATGCCAAAAAGCTCCGTTTGTTAAGCGATAAGGAAAATGAAGAGGAAGAATACGTTCGGATAGCGAATATCTGAGAAATAATGCATATACATATTTTACATATTAGGAATATTTCATTTAGATTCTAAACTTTTATTAAAAGTATTTTGAATCAGTTATTCGAGCAGTTTGATTTTACGAGAACAATCAGCCTGCCAAATCTATTCGATTAAAATTTGAAGATTCGTTCAAATTTGCCAAACCTATTCGTTTTTAGATTCGTTCAAAATTTGAAAGAATTCTACATATTTTACCGTAAATGTGCTCGAATTCATCAAGCTTCACTGACCATTAAATGAGTACACAATTCAAATAAAAGAGTTTTTGTGTTATCGTGTTCACAGATAGACAGACAGGTTGCTTGACTTACTAACATACAAACAGAGATAATACCAAAAATGTATTTTTTGGAATCAGGAAAGAAATGCGGAATTATCGAATATTCATCATGATTTGAATTTATTTATTTTTTGATGATTAAAATTGTTTCTCTGTATTTGTATATGATGAAATAAAAGTGCTTTATATTGGCGATTATAATGATACTGTTACGTTTTTAGCGTAGCGGGTTCAGATTGAATGGACTTTACTTGAGGACAGCACAAATTTAGTTACAGCTATTTACAGATATTTACAGGATGAATTGAGAAAGTAAAACTTCTGATAAACACAATCCAGCAGTCAACAGTCACTTACAGCGTAAATGCAAGCCTTACGCACAATAAAAACAGACAGCAAAACAGCTATCGTATAGCACTGCAAACAGTAAATCCCAGCTCAGTAATCCGCTAGTCCAGCGAGACACTTCACTTCCGAAAGAAAACTCTCAACTAACTTAACTACGGCAACTCATCAATCATATAGCCGAGCGAGCGAGCGCGTGAAAACACGTGGAAGCTTCATGAAAAGTCCAGCACCTAGCAGACTATTCTTTTCGCCAAATCAACTCGGATGGCGCCAAGCTTTTTCACAGCCGTTGCCAACGCCTTCTCTTTCGGCGGTTTTCAGCGGCATTCGCCGGCCTGAAACAATTTTATTAATGTTTGAGTCAATAAATATATTTTTTAAAAGCAATTCTTACTCAAGCTTTTTATATGACTCTCTTGTCCTTTTATAAGGTCTGCTTATACTATTAAATGATGAACGCAAAATAAATTCCTTATCTATTTTTTTAATCAAATATTGTTACAAATGTAATAGAAAATGATCAAAATCATCCAGGTTTCAAACACTTTTTAAATCTAAATCTAAAAACCCGTTACGTCTTGAGAATATATTATTGTATTAACTATTTGTCGTTTTAACACACATTTTTCGATAATTGTAAGGAATCCGTCTTCGAACAGACTAACAACATATTAAGCAATATGTTGTTAGTCCAGAATAGTTTTTACTATTACAATGTACACCTAAATATATATATTCTATAAATTTATAGCTACCTATATATTTAATTTTAAAACTGTTTAAAAAACCTTTATAATTCTTCTAAATAATTGTATAAGGAATTTAATTTCGGTCGCAATCCTAAAATACCTTAAAAGGAAATTCTTTAAAGGAAAGTTAATAATGTTTGTCTGGAGAATTTTAAAAAATAGAGATAATAGTATCAATAAATGTGAAAGTACAGTATTCTTCAACCGTTGCCATTCCTTTCTTCCAAAAATAATCTAAATTAACATTATCAGAGTCAATTCCATAAGGATTATGCCACAATATTTCAGTAGAGAATAGTTAACAATTCCCATCCATAGCTATTTCTTAGGGCATTTAATTGAAAGAGACTTTGAGAAGAGAATTTGTGAGAGATATGGTAATTTTTTGTTGAGAGGTACAAATATTCTTCAAGACTCATTTGCTTTAACACTATAAGACATTGCGGGAATATAAGAAAACTTCATCCTTGTTTATAACATCCTTTTATTGAAATAAAATTTCCTACGCAGATGTAACATTTAAGAGATAGTATCGGTACTTTTTCTTTAGCCCAGAGCCAGCAAAATTAGCCAAATAATGTATAATTGCGCCAAATTTCTTTGGCGATTTTTCACTGGTGCCCAGTTAACGAAAAGGTACCATAGTTATTTAATGAATTATTGCGTCAAATCCTTCAACGTGACCATTTGTTGGTTTATGCTTTCTCATTCATGTAATGAGAAATGTAATAATTCATGTAATAATAATAAAAAAAGTAATAACAAAGTTTTATCAAAGTTTTTAAAGTTTTTTTTTTTGTGACTGCAGACGTAGTTTTATGTAAAAACTTATATGAATTGCTTCGAAATTAATCATTGAAAATAACATATAAAGAGGTTATTTTGTAGTAATTATTCCCCAAAAACAATGGGATTAATCTTTATCTTTACTTATAATAAAGCACAATGTGTGTATGTGTGTTGGCGCTGTAAAAGCCAGACCAATCGACCTACAGTTACCAAATTTAGTACTTATATGCCTTGGGGGCCGGGAATGTGCACCTTGGAGCCCTTTTTGGGATTTTTAATTAAAATTTGAATTAATTAAAAAAGTGAAATTTTAACTTTTAAAAAAGTGAAATTTTAAAATTTAACTTAATTAAAAAAAGTGAAATTTTAACTTTTTTCGCTACAAAATATTACAGCACAAAATTGATTTTTGCATCAAGTTAAGGCTAAAAAAATTAGCTTTTCAATGATACTAATGTTTTGACCTAGAAATTAAAACTCTATTTTTAATGATTTTTTAAACATTTAATTAAATCTTATTTTTCAACAATTTATTTCGCATAAAATAAAAATAAAATTTTATCTACAAGAGGATCGGAAAAAAACCAGCTTTTAATTAAATGTTGCCATCACATTTTCAGAAGTTCTTATTAAAAAAGTTTATTACTACCAAAAATAAAACAGAAAAATGTAATTTTCATCACGTGATTTTATGAAATGAAATGAATAGGAAATGTGATATTTTTTAAACAATAAACGCATGGAACATTTTTCTTGATCGTTTGCAATATCAAAATTAACAATTCCATTAAAGAATTAAGGTAAATAAAAATACAAAGTAAAAATATATTACAAAAATGCGACAGTTAAAACTGAAAACGAATTTTTAGAAAAATACCAAATGATAATCTTCTGAGAGCGAGATTAATTATTTAAAAGCAATGCATCTTAAACGAATTTGAAGATGACGTCATTTCAAAGAAACGACAAACAAAAAGCAATTGATAATCAGTAGTAGTAAAATATTTTTGCATTCTTTTTTTAATTTTTAAAACAATAAGACATGTTTTAAATTGTTACCTTTATCTATGTGAAGAAGACATTTTGTGCAAATCAAAGAATTCGCCTTCGTGATTGTAATTTATCTCCGCATTTTAATGAATCATGCGAAATAAAAACGCATCTTTTTTCAACGAAGCATACGTAGTGTTAAAGCTATACTGGTTAAAGCAGGTCAGCTATTTGAAAGCGCATCTTCTTTCAGACAAGCCTATGTAATAATTAAAAATGCGAAATTTGTAAAAGCAGATAAAAGTATTTTTTATCCGCATATTTTGGAGACATCAAAACTTTCTAACCGAAACCATATCATGTTCTCAAATGAGAAAAAAATAAATCAACTATCATTGCAAATTAAACCTATAAAAATGTCATTTTCGGCACATGTCTGCATAAAATGAAACAAATATGAAACATGATATTTTTGGAAAATAAATGCACTTTTCCATGAAATTTTATTTTTAATTCTGACATTGAGTACCAGAGTATTCTAAAATTAGTAAGTCAAAGTAGTTTGTTCTGTCTTGCAGTTGGCCTGTTGGTGATTTCTCACGAAATATGTCTTTTATTAATTGAATAACTAAACTCTTAAACTGAGACATAGAAAGCTGTTTCAAAAATTTATCAGTGAGTTGTAAATTTTAATATTTTTTAAATCTAATAGTCATTTATTTTTTATTTTATGATCATTTTGGGTATTGAAACCACTTATAAACCAAACAGTGAAAATTTAATCAATAATATCAGATTTAACTTGTTTATAAGATGGATATCCGAAGTCACTTTAAATGCGCCAAGATGTGTTTACAACTAGGGTTCATACAAAAACTGATTTATTGAAAAACCGGTTTTAGCCGGTATTCGAATTTTTGTCGAAAAACACAGAATAAGGAACAAATTATCATTTAATTTAAAAAATTCATTTAATTAAATTAATTTTCTTATAATTTAATTTAGTTAATTCATTTCCTTTAATTTAACAAAAGAAAAAAAGAAATCAGTACCAAAGTCAAAATATATAAAAAAAACTTACTTACTTAAAACTTACACAAAATAGTTGTTTATGTGATACTGTAAAGTGATTAAACATGCAGAAATAAATAATAATTAAATTTTAGGAATTCGATGAGTAGGTAATAAAGCAACTCCAATAGAATTTTAATGATTTCACTTGTATATATTTTATTGTTTCTAATGAAGGTTGTTTGTTGTTTCTAATGAATTATTTTACTGAATGTTATCAATTTGATGAATTTCTGTTAAACAGAAAATCTACAGAAAAATAGTATTTAAAAAATACTTATTTATTAAAAAATATACATATGCTATTTCCATGAAAATCAGTTATTACAAAAAATACCAATGTATACAATGAATAGTTTCTTTTTTATGTAAATATTTATTTATTTAAGTATCAAATTATGGCACTGCATATTAGGTTCTTATTGAAATAATAGCTTTAAAATGATATTATTATGTCCATAATTTCGCCTTTTTTATATGAAAAGAAGCAAATGTCAATTTTTAATACAGTTAGAATAAAATATCAGATTTATTTTTACTTTAAAAACATTTTAATATCCAATCTTTTAAAATATTAGCTTAATATTTAAAATATAAAAATGACACGGAAATAATAAATCATTTGTAAATAAACGTTATAAAATAAATAAGTGGATTAAAATTTCTCTTAACAGATCATTTTTTTTGCTTTTAAAATTGTAATTACTTAAAATACACTTCTGGTGAAAAACGATCCTATCACAGTGATAAATCAAATGATCCAACACTCTTCCTCTTTGCGATAATACAGAATAATTTTCTTTAAATGCTACAATTATCATTTTTTTTCAAAAGCTAATGTGTTTGAAAAAGCCAAGATGTCCAAATTAATGCTATAATAATCCCACAATAATTTGAAAATCCTAATTATTTTTAACGTTCATTTTTTTTGTTGAAGCTGAGACTCTCCAGGGTATAATTTTATTATTTAAAATTTGAAAAATGACTTTGTTTTTAGCCTTAGTTAAAAAAAAAAACTGCATTTGCATAATTCCTCAATTACTTTCAAATTGTTTTAACCTTCAGTTGACATTGGGAAGTTCCTTATTAGATAAGAGAAAAGTGCCATTTTGTCCCAAGCCAGCATTATAATTTGTATAAAAGTTATAAATAATTATCAATAAAAAACAATAGAAGCTTTATAAGCGTTAATTATCTAATAAATAATTTTATTTCAGTTCAGTAATATATATATATATATATATATATATATATATATATTTTACCGTAAAGGTTAAATTTAGAAGCTTTAATAAATTAGAGGTACAGTATTAAAAAAAATGACGCTCTGCCCTAAAATAATAAAAACTGTAATATTTTCTTATATTACTTTCTAGTGCATGTTTTTTTCTGTAAACCAAACAGAAAAATTTTTCTCATTCCAATTTCGTTTTTAGAAAGAATTGCTTTTAATTTTTCGACTCGTCATCTTTTTTTTCTAGCAGAATCTAGAAATATCTATAATCTAGGCTTTATAAAATCTGTATTCCTCCATTTGTGAGTTTTATTTCAGTAGACAAAAGATATTTTCATGATAATCTGTACATAGAGTAAATTAATGACATTAATTAATTTCTTCAAAATCTTAGTCAAAATAATTCATAATCGTCTGAGATTTATTCGCAGTTTTAATTATTTGGGGGTGGGATGTGGAAAAAGCTCAACCAAACCAATTTTTTAAAAGAAATTAACAAAAAGGTAATAAGAATAAAAGTTTATAATAAGTTTAATAATTATCTAAACCATTATGAACAATTTTTTTTCAAAAAATAATGTACGAGGATAAGCATTATATGTAGTTAGTGTTCATGGGATGGTACATTAAACAATTATGTAGAAAAGTAACCAGCACCAAAAGCGAATTTATGCTTAAAAATTCACTTGAATGATAGATTTGTTTGAAATGTGACTTAAATATAGCTGAATTCACGTTGTTAAGAAGTGAGTTTCAAGAAAATATCTTATAAATTCTAGTATTATATTTTGTTAAAAATTTATTGAATAAAGTATTTGATACCTATTTACTGATTAAATAGTTTATATCTAAAATAAAGTTATTTAATTCTTTAAAAATATGTGGATGTTTGGATGGATCGGGAGGTTTAGTGGCGCCAAAGCCATACCTGACCATACTGAGCCAAACGTACGGTTAAAATATAAAGACCGTGTTTTTATGTAAAATTATGTAAAAGTAGAAACTGATTGATAAAATTACATGGTAATGACTCTTAACATTATGAAAAAGATGTAAAAAAGTGGTATCAAAAGGGAAAATGACGATGCAAACAAATATATTTTAAAAATCTAAAAAGATTTTTGTGGTGATGTTTCCGCACCAGCATTTGCATTTCCGATGTAGAGGCATTAAATATCATAAACGATGATTATTAAAATCTGGACACTCTACTAGGTAAGAAGAAGGTAAAGAACCATTAAAATAATTAAATATTATCTTGCAGAATTAAGATCGATCGCCGAATAAAAGATGTTTATGAGTAAAACGGAGTGTGGAGTCTAGACAATTTGACGTCTAGCTCTTGCACTGATGCACAAGTCCAGAGTGAAATAATAGACTTTATAGTATGAAGTCTGTTATTGATTTGATAATTCTATGAGTCTTACCAGAGTGAGTACAAAAGTCGTTGGACAGCATTTCTGCATCGATGAAATGGGATGCCTCTCTGAAGAAACAAAAGCGCGCTCTTGGCAGCATTGTCCGTGAGCTCATTACCAATGATTTCATCATGACTCGGAATCCACCAACACCCTGTTTTGTAAAATCCTTCGAAGGCCCAGGATTTTCAGCGCAAATTGATGAATCTCATTTTGAATATTTGAAAGTCAGATTCATCCTCTTGTTCTGGAGATGTGAAAATATCATAGAGTATCTTTATAATTTAAATCCATGATTTTATATGCAATCTTAGAGAAGATGATTTCGGCAATATTTAGGAAAATGTTCTTTATGATCTATGCTAATTATATGCACATTGACACATCTTATCTAAGTACACGCCTTACTATAAATTGTATTTCTTGTTCAATGGATGACAATTAATTTATTTCTGTGCAATAATTGTTCCTTTGAAAATGACCGGACGCAAATTTGTTCCACAGAAAGTCAGTTAATGCTATTAAAGCTTTAAAAAGTCTATAGAAAACTTAGCACAATGTTGCTTTTCTATTATCCAGGCCAAATGAAAAAATAACCAAAGAAATATGGTTACAAAAGAAAGAAGAAATATAGCTTTGGAAATCTATATTTGGCAATTTTTCACTTGCGCCAGGCTAACGAAAAAGTATCCAATTTGTTCTACATAAAGTCAATTAATACCAGTCAACACTTTTATAAATCTCTGAAATCTCTGGCATAATATTGTCAATAAGCAAAATAATTAAATAGAGTGACAATTAAAGAAGCATTCAAATCACACTGCAATATAACCACGGCATAATGAAAAGAGAATCTACTCAAGGCCCGATATTCCATAATAAGAGTCGATACTTTCTTCCACTTGCGTCATAGTAAGCTCTGATAAAGGAGTTTCAGATGTGTTGTATGATGCCAATTCTTTATTCCCACTTGGATTATATTAAAAAATTATTATTTTTGTATTTTGTTTAGTTGAAAAATTACATTTTGATTCATTAAAAAATTAAGAGATTGAAATAAATCTTGTTGTTGTTACTTAAGGCATTTTACAAGACCACTGACATATCTGTCAGTCAAATGAGTGTCTCTTGATTTTCAGTAGTGCCAACTAGGACCAAGCGTACGTCATAACTACACACACACGTCACAAACCCTTTTTACATGGCGGACTTCATTCCTGCATTTCATTCATTCATCCACAGATCTTAATTTAGATCTGGAACAGAGAACGATCACCTCTGTACCACTGCCTTCAATGGTAATCCTTTCAACATGGAGGTTTTTGTGACCACGACAGATCTAATGTGCTCCAGCCATCACACACACGGAAAAACTTCGGCTAGCCAAGGGAAGCTAATCCAACGCTCAACCAACCAGGTTATCCTGACTCTTGAAATAAAACTTGGCAGGGTATTTAAAAGTCACAGTAGAAAATTGCACAACATAATAAAAAATTAGAACAGATATAAAATTGCTTTACATATCACATAGTAAAATAAATATTTCAATTAAAACATCAAATTCATTGATAAAACGAAACGGATATTTATAAATTATGCAACCATATTTAAAAGATATTTTTTAATTTTTAACTAAAGGCAACTTTTGATTTTCTGTTAAAAGAAAACTTTATTAGCGACAATTTTTCATACTGTAATTTAAAAATTTCAAATACATTAAAAGGTTTCTAAGCTCTAAGTCGATAATGAGTGAATCTAATATTAACAATAAAAGATTCTATTCTTTATTAAAGTACTTTAGAAATTTAATTCCGATGCAAAATATTTCAGATTCAAGTATCCATGAACTAAGCGAAATAACTTTCACATTGAGAAATTCTTTTCCAGACAATTTTCTCCTGCGGAATTTAGTCCTTTAATGCAACCAGGTGATAAATGCCGATTCAGTAATGAATTTGAAAGTAAAATTAAACGAACTCCGAAATGAGGTATTTTTACTTCGGAGTGTATTAGAAGTTAACTATTCATTATCGGCAGCTCTGGTAATTATTTGTTGCCGAATTTCTGGAGACTTGTCTGGAAGCATGGCTTTCGTCATTTTATAAAAGTCACTTGTAGGTGACAGATAAGGGATTTTTAAAATTTAGCTCTGGACTTTTAAACTTCATTACTTTATGTTACCAGAGAAGATTCGGTTGCCTGGTTTTTGAGGCGCTTGTGTTATGGTAGTCTGGAATATGTACGAAAGGTGGGGGAATTAATCAGTGATATCGCATTTAAGTTATGGACAAAATGAAATCACAGAATTGGCTTCTATAGACTCATGATTTATAAAAAAAAGAAATGAAGTGTGATAATAAATACTTTTTGAGAAATTTTCACTCCAGTTCTATTCACATACCGCATTATTATTCGCAGTTTGCATAGAAATATATAATAACATCAAAACCTTTGTCTCTTTACATCGTTTATGAAAACTCAAATGAAAACTAACCTCGAAAATAAATGTGAAAAAAAATAAAGATCCATTATCGAAAAAGATTACAATGCTAAATTCAAAATAAAAATAATTTTATCTCTTTCTCTCTGTATATATATATATATATATATATATATATATAAAAATATTTATTTATATAAGAGAGAGAGAGAGAGAGAGAGAAAGAAAGATAGATAGAGAGAGAAAGAAACAATTTTATGAGAGGTACATTACGAATTGCAATTTTAGTTATTAAATTAGAAAGATACACAAATGTATTAAGAGAGCGCGTATGCTGCTATTCCTAAAGACATAGTGGAACATAGATGAATGAAAAAAAGAATTAAAATGAGAAATAAAAAAATTCGAAAGTGAAAATAGTAAAGAACCTAAAGATATCAAAATTCAAAAAAAGAAAAAAGAAAAGAAATCCGGCCTGATGACTTTTTCAAGGGTCACCATCAGGCAAGAATTCCAATAAATTGTGGATTTTTTTTCTGTAAAGAGTTAGACTATTGTCTAAAAAATTAACTCCTCAGTAACCCGAAAAATTCCACCCCTCAAAGTATGAGACGCATCATATTGTAAGCATATAAAAACAAATGACAATTAGGAAAAGGATAATAATAGACAAAACTCACAATATTAAAATTCTAGAAAGAAGAAATAAAAAAAACACTATACAGAAATATTGTCAAAAGAAAAAATAAGAAAGTAAGAAGCCAGGAACATAGCCTTATTCATTAGAAATCAAAATAAATAGAACTTCCCTGATTACTCTAATATGCATCGGCGTAGGGCGGAAAGCGTCTTCTGTATGTAGTGATTGCAGTAGAGTTTTCCTGTCCAATTAAAACTTTCGACATATCAAATGGGCGTATCTATGGTTTTTCGAGGAAATCATTTAATTTGATTTCGGGTTTTTTTAAATATAAATATTATTAGTTTTTCTGTGTTTAAAATCTCATGGATAATAAGCAATCAACCTTTATTAAATTAAAAATCTTCTCCCTATTTTTGCTTATTATCCATCAGATTGTAAACAAGCGACGACTTAAGCGAATAATAGGTAAAACTGTAAGTTTGCAAAAGCAGAGCCAGATAAGACAATTCGTAGGGACCGCATAATAGATAGTTAGTATGAATCGGACTCTTTACATCTTGATGATATGTAAATAATGTTTTCGACGATTTTCACAGGCCATTGGCAACAAATTCCGTCTTGAATCTACATTTGCAGCCGCAAGATCATTTCCCAATTTCCAATGATTTAAATTCCTTCGTTTATGAGTTAAAGCGCTTACATGCACGAAAATGCGCATATGGAGAGGCAGTAATCCATTTGACAAACTTTGTTAAAAATTTGATATGAGCCTACACATTCGATGATTAATCTATGTATTAAATTTTACCGTGATTTTTGAGGTGGTTGCAGTATTAAGCTACATTCAGACCGTCGGCCTGGCTTAGGGGTATCATGTATTTACAGAGATATGGTCGTCCTGGGTTCGAATCCCAGTTCGGGCAGGGTTGTTCTATCTGTCAAATGTGTGAATGGGTCCACTGTAAAAAGCTGTGGTGCATTACACTCGCCTTTACCTGTGCATTACCCTCTTTGCAATGCCCTGAAACAAGAGACACGTCCTGGGCTTAAAATCACTGACTGTATCAGCGATCTTGTCCCTGGCAAATGCCATTAGAAACAGCAATAGCAACAGTTATTTTCTGACAACCGGATACATAGGCTTCCATTGAATGGACTTAGCTTATATTTTCCCAAAATCTTTGAATTATATAAAGAGATCATATGAGAAATTCCCCTCACCTAACTTAAAAGAGATTTTGAGTTATCCTTGTCACAGACCGATAAATAAACACTATGCGAAAATCGTGTTTTTCAAATTCAAAGTCTAAAGAGTGAATTTTAGTAAAAATTTCAATTTTGATTTTTTGATGAAAATGCAATGTCTATACTTCTTATGCAAGAAAGCAAAAATACAGTAAGCATAGTATCAGATTATTTTGTTTATTAAACAATCCTTTTTAGGTAGTCTGGTATTTCCATTTACCAGAATTCAGAATACATTGTTCCTTAATTCAGGCAAGGAATTTCAGAATTTTTGGAATCAAATTTTTGTCATGTTTCACAATTTCTATGATGATGAATAATATAATGATGATATTCAGCCAGTATGCACATTCTGTCTCGAATCAAAATGTGAAAAAGAAGATATTGTACCTTGTTGAAAATTTAATCTGATCCAAACTAAAATAAAATTAATTACATCGAAACTTTCATAATGAATTTTATTGAACAAAGTTAGACGAGTGGTTTCGTTTCTCTGTCGTAATGAGCAATTTCTTATTTATTTTACTAAGAAACAAAAATTTCATGACGTCAATGACTTTGTTACAATCCTAAAAATAGAATATCGTCTCTCACAATGATGAGATTAATAGATCAATCTAAAATAAGCACAAATCAATATTTTTACAAAATGGCAACCAAGTTCTGTTCGTTGTAATCTGGAAACTCTATAAAAGAAATGAAGAAAATTTGAAATATTCTTTGAAATCAGTTCATTGCAACAAATAAGTCACACCAATCCTTTCTTGAATCTTCAGTTATATTATTTGAAACATTCCTTTTTTTGTGAGATTTGATAAGTATACAAAAACATTTGAGCTACGTACAAACAATATACACTTTAAATATATATATATATAATAATGAAGATTGTCCAAAAGAGACAAAAAATATAAAAGTAAAAATTGTAGAAGAAAAAAAAATGTAAAGACCAAAAACCGTTTGTTAGAAATCTATCAGTGTCCACCTGAACATAATAACTAACCAGTAAGATTGATCTTCCCGAAACGACAGATTACAGGTCTTCTTTTTCTTCTCTATATAAAAGTGTGGTCTTTCGACAAGATCACATATTTCTTGTACGGCTATAATGAAGTATATTTATCAATTATAGATGATTTGTCCTAAAATTAGGACATGTGCTGAATCTATTTAGATAATTTGTACTTTGGAAGCCCGTTTTACTGTCCTATTGGCAACCAAGTCTGAATTCTAACTGTAATTGTAGTCACAAGATAACAGATCGAAATTTATCGATTTCAGTCATTTTGTTTATAAATTGAGTTTACATGCAAGTTAAAGAAAAGGCTGACAGGCATTTAACTATTGACGAATATGTTTCACAATCTGATAATTATCTACATTTTAGATGTTATTACATTTGTAAACTAAATTTTATCAAATTAGATTTTTGAGTTTTCTAGTTATCTAGTTCACATTGTAATGACTTGATTCTGTCTGATCATTTAAGAGGGTAGCGTTTAAAGACAATTTATTTATTTATAGCCTTATGTACATAAGAACGTGTTCTTATCTAGGTTAATATAATTGATAATATATATCAAAGTTGAATGCTATACATGAATAATTAATCGATTAATTTCGGAAAAACAATCTCTCAAGAAGGCTGATCACACATCAGGCTGATATAGGAATAGCTCAAGGAATCCACCGATCGTCATCGGGTGGATATTTACTCAGAAACCAGAATCACATGAGGCTCCTCTCATCTATCCTTAAAAACTCTGTCTCTTCTTAAAAATCTCGCATTTTATTTTCTGTCAAAAACTCCTCCTCTCATTTTCCCATTGGTGCACTTGAGCTCCCTGTTACCCAATAGCTGTTCAGAAATAACCTCAATGGTCTCCAGTCGACCGTGAGAATGTACGTTTATAATCCACCCTAGTAACCGCCCTTTCACAATTAAAAAAAAATAAAGATTTGTATTAGAAGAATTTAACAATCTCTCAATTTGAAGATACGATTTATTCCCTTGTAACTACGAAAACAACGAGCGGTTCCTTATCTGGTTTCAAATAATGACCAGATGACGCTACCAGAGAAAAAGATATCCCAACTGGCATTCTGGAGGTAATTTAGGACACAACTGGGCGGAAATGCCAATTATTAATTGTAGGAACCAGGGAACATAACAGTGGTCAACAGGTGTGTCTGAGATAGAAAGTCATTACAACATGAACTCATATGGCCAGACAACATGACATCCCGTGAAAAAATTGATAGAAAGCTTCAATTGGAATAAGAATTAAATAGGCCAAGGTTCCCCCACTTGGCCTAATGTATTTTTGAATTATCATGTTCCCAGACAGACAAATAGACAGACATAATGCTAAACATACATTTTTAGGATCCAAGCAAATCTAAAGTGTGGTGATTTATCACAATTTTTTTAAAATCCATTTTAAGAATATATTTAAGATCATTTTAATGACAATATAGTTAACTGTTGTAAAGAAATTCAAATCATTTTTATTATTGACCAAAAAATTTTGTCTTTCCTTTTATTATGGAATGCTGAAGATTCAGCGTACTTTGTTATGATTTGCATGCCTAATATGAATTTATTTTTCTTTTTATAGAGGAAAATAATATTATTGCATATTTCTTACTTGTAATTAAAAATTAATATTCTTTGAATACATCATTTCTTTATTTGTCTTCTTTTTAGATCGGACTATACTAAAATTCAGTTAATTTGTGTATTTTGATATTTGAATTATTTAATTTTTCATTTATTTTTTAATAATTTTTGAAATTCATTTGCTGCAATTCAAAAGTAAAACAAAAACTTTATTATTCAAGAACTGATCTTAATGTTGAGGTCCAGGAAAAAAATTTAAAAATAATTTGGTGCCTGAGAAATCTAGATCTGTTTTAATTATTATATATTCATTGCAGTCTTTTATATCCAAGATATTAAAAGTTTAAAAAAAAGAATTCGGTTCATTTACCCATCCATCATTCCTTGTTTATTTTCGGTCTTTATTAAACTTTCCTCGTGACTTAGACAAAGAATAAAAGTACATGAATGAACTAGTTCTAATCCTCAGGATGCATATTAAGAGTCAAAGTTAAACTGCTGTTTCCAATGTATTTTTTATGTACTTTTTCCCAGCATTTTTTTAAAAAGAAAGCCAAATGGTGAGGCAGAATAAAGTTAATACATCTGTTTGAAAGTTCTTGATCGATAGAGATAAAGCTAAGAAAAGAAAAAGATTTTCAGTTTAATCATTTCTGTCGCTCTTTTTATTCTTATTCTTTTATTTATTGAAACTGTGCTCGGTAGAATAAATAAAACTTTCACTAAGTGGAGTTTAGACTGAGTTTTTAAATAATAGATACCGCTTCTCTTATACCTTCACCTATGAATTTAATTTTTTCTAAATAGTATGAGTTGAGCTACCGATTCTAAGTATTTATATAATTTTATCAAACCCTCCAAATTGACTGTTTTTGATCTTCATAGTTCTCATTGTAACTTTTGAGATATTTTATGCAAATAAAAGAATATAGTTTAACGAAAACAACATTTATTATAATAATATGTTAATCATTAATAAAAAAAAATCTGCAAGAAAAATAGTTTGTTTTTCCATTTATAGTATATCCATTTTTAGCTCTAAATTGGATCCTAATCAGAATAAAATAAATCCATAATAATGGCTGTAGAACAACTTGGGTCAAATTTAATTTCATATAAAAAATGTAATTCAATTTTCAGGAAATGCTTGGAAGCTATGTATAAATAAATGTTAATATATATTAATGTCCATCATTGTACAGATATTTCAATAAATTTTGAAAGTGCTAGTCGTCATTTTGACTGATGTACGTATAAATAGGCTTAGGAAATATTAATTATAGAAGTTTAAAAAGCTGAGTGGAAATCGAATCTGAATATGCAATTATTTTTATGCTTCATCAAAAGTCAGTCTAAAGTTCTATATCAAACTTTTTACCCATGAAATTTGAACACCGTCAAAATGATCGTCCTGGTAGTTCTAGCTTTATCACATAAAATCAATTGCTATATGTAATATATTCCCATAATACTTATTGATCAAACATACTACACATAAAATCCTTTTTTTTTATTCGTAACTCAAAGGCGGTTCATACAACTTTATTACTGGAAGAGTATGAATAACCGAAAAGGGCAAGGTGACTAGCTTGAGGTTTATGACATACTTTTCATTATCAATAACTAGCCACCTTTGGCGATCAGCTGAATCACTGGAATTAATGCTCGCTAAAATAGTACACTTAAAATGTATTTATGCAAATCAATCTTTTTTCTTTTCTGATTAATAAGAATTTTTTCTCGAGCATAATTTTTATAGCATAATTTAGTATGGCTAAGTGACTAATACGGCAAAGAATACAAAAGTATACGATGACTGAAATTAACGACATCGAGAAATGTTAAGTGTATAATCATGACCATTTAAATAACCTTAAGTGTGCATCAAAGGAAATGATCTTTCAATGAAATTGATTAACACGTTGACTGCCATAGTAATTTTCAGAAATTTGGCCTAAAATCACAATTTGATTTAATCCATTATATTAGTAAAAACCTTGATTATAGTGCCCAGTGATCATCAAAAAGCATACAAAATGTGTTTTTTTTAAAAAAAGGTTTTATTTACTATCTCGTAGTTGGCTTTGGTAACAGAAATATCTTCACTGAAGCCAACTACGAGTTAATTTGCATGCAAATACTCTTCGACCTAGTTTATTGCATAGTGTGTGGAAGATTGTTTTAAGAAGTTCCAGAAACAATAAAATATTATTTTATGTCTTGAATTTGAATTAATTTTTATAATTGTATTTTTTTGTTTGTTTTTTAATAAGTTTTCTGTTTGTGCAAGACAACATTTTTTTTGGTTCTTTTTCCAGAAGCCATCTATCGATATTAGCGCTGATATATTCCGAGTTTAATCGTAGCTGCACAAAAATGGCAAGTAAACACGGACGAGATAACTCGTAGTTAGCGTCCTAGGAAAACAAGCAATCTACGAGTTATCTCGCAGTTGGCAATGAACGTGTCAACGTAAAATTAAACTATAATTATTTAGTATATGTTATTATATAATTATTTATACGTTGTGGATTTAAAAACTAATTACACTTTCACTCATTGTCTATTAGTAAAATTTTCATTTAAAAGACCTTCGAAACCTATTTGGATTCTGAAAACGTCCTTCGAAAATTTAACACAAAATTAAAAGTTTACTCGAAAAATTCAGAATCAAAATTCTAAAATATTTTTAAAAATGCTTACATTTTATTTGAAAAACATAGAAAAGAGGGAAAAAATCAAATATGTCAGCGCTATTCTGTTAATATTTTGTAAATTTCTAATGAATGGCTAATTTTAATTCAAACAATATAGCTTTAATTAAAAAATTCTAAATAAGTCTTGAATTACCATTTGGCAGAATTTTTTAATAAATAAAATCTATTACCTTAAATTCTTTCCTAAGCAATTATTAATGGAAACTGTACCATTTTTGCCTAAAAATAACTTGGATGAATATTTTTTTACTCAAAATAAATAACAAACCACATCATTAAGAAAACTTATGTCTCTTGTTTTTACCGGTTTATTCCAAAAGCTATTATTTTCCCAAAATAAAAATGGCATTCCTTTTTTAATTGTTGAGCATGCGTTTATCACTTTTCAGGGAAAAAATTCTTCTT
Source organism: Argiope argentata (assembly GCA_026289955.1). Taxonomy (NCBI): domain Eukaryota; kingdom Metazoa; phylum Arthropoda; class Arachnida; order Araneae; family Araneidae; genus Argiope; species Argiope argentata. The sequence continues at coordinate 3,051,788 of JAOUZG010017314.1, forward strand.
CCAGAATTATGATATGACTCAAGAACAATTCGGAGAGATTTTTAATTGTCTCGCTAATTTTCATTACTGCTCTGGGTGAATGTACCAACTGGAAGAGAGCCAATTCTGTTTGGTACAAAACGTACCAGCATTTAAAATGCGGAAACAAAATGAATTGTGTTTAGAATTTTATTCATTTTTCTCTAACTGTAATTTAACCGAAAATAACATAGCTATTTTCTACCTGAATTAAATCAAAAACATTATGGGTGTAACCAGCGTAAATTTTGAATAACAAGCTAACAATTATACTTTTTTAAAATAACATATTTCAGTTCTATGGCTGGTTTGTTGGAATTTACTAGCGAAAGAGTCATTTTTGGTCACGCTACGACAAACGTATGGTGATAAAATATATGATGTTGTGTAAAAAGAGTTAAAATTCTTAAAAACTATGAAATAACTCACCGTAAAATTTTAATAGGTTAATAAGCTGTAAAACCAGTTAGGAGAAAGAGCAGAAACTTCACATTTCAAAATGTAAAAAATCGAAATATATTTAAAACATCAAATGATGGGCGAGAATAAATATTATCCCGATTAGAGACATTTCACTACATTTTTAAATTTATACAATGCAATTTTTAAAAGTATGCAAGAATACTACATATTTTTTAGTTCCATGATGAAGACATATTAAGTCATTTTTTTTCACATTTATTCCATAAGTATATTATTTTTCACATTATTATTATGCATATTATTTTTCATATTGTTATTAAGCACATTATTTTTTCAAATTATTATATTAATGATCAAAAATTCATTTGTTTATTTCATATTATTCTAATAATAAGTATACTTAATTATTATTAGAATAATCATAATGTAAATATGAAATAAATGTTTTTTGTTTTCGTTTACAGTTTTTTATATTCAAGACAGAATATTTGATAACTGAATTAGAGATACAAATTGCTGTCCAATTTTTGATTTTTTAAGTTTTATTTTGTTTGTAAAATAATTACCATTCGTAAAAGAGAAATCGATAAATTTGCTGAGATTATAAAATAAGAAAATCCAATTATCTTATCAAAAAACTTTTCAGGGATTTATGTTAAAATTTTTGTATGTATATCTTCTATTACAGTACTTAAATTACGATTATAAGATTGTAATTAACTATATAGTATCTTTTTACTTCAATAAATTCTATAAATAAACAATCAAGACTATAAGCAAATTATTTATTTCTTTTATTTTCTTTAGATAACTCTGTAGATCAGAGACGTAGTTTATTACTAAAGAACCTACTGCTTTCCAAAACAATATATTTGATAAGCCTACTACTCGTATTATTTGAAAATATTTACTCCTATTTAATTCATTACACATAAAGTATTCTTAATTCACCTTTTCTCACTTATCTTTGTTATTTCACGAAATTTAGGGCTTTAATGCGATTAGCGAAGTAATTTAACTTCAACTTAATATTTTTAACTTCACCTTAATAATTTAACTTCATATATTGCTTCATTAAGCCTAATAACTTGCTTAATGAAGCAAAATATGATCATAAAATATTGAATTAAAATGAGTGAAAATCTTCAGTAATACATACTTTCATTTAGTACCAAAATATTATTTCCCAAGTTTTAGCTGTTTAAAAGAATCCTGTTTTACTGATTTAAAAAATTCATGGATTTAAACTAGAAAACAAACTTTCCAAATAATAATAAATCTTTAATATCTTCTCTCATCAACTTCTTCTCTGATCTCTCGCCATTTTATTTTTGTGTCCACTTTCTGAGTGACGGAGATAGAAAAATTCTTTGAATTCTAACCCTTTCTTTATCGTTTACATTGCTATTGTTATAACTGGAGTTTCTTTATGTTATAATTTATTGTAGTGTAATTTTTGATGCTTGTGAGCCTTTACGATTACGAACTTTTCGGGTGAAAATTGATTTCGTATTCTTGAACGATCGTACACAATGATATAGTTCATTTTAAAAAGTAGTGAAAATTAAACTATACGACCGAAGCAAATTAAATTATCATCATATTACTCTTGTATGTGATAAAAGTTTGAATGCAATAACTAAGGATTAAGGAAGGAAATTAAAATGTGGTCTTTTCTTTTTTTCTTTACAAACAAATTGAAATCAGAAACAGTTTTAAACCAATCGAACAAAGTACCTTACTGAATACGTTTTCGTATATTGAAAATTTTATTCCTTAAATTTTAATATGAAAGTAATAGGAGTTGATGGAAAGTTAACTACATTAAATCTGGACGATTTTATCGAAAAATAACCATGTTCATTTGATACATGTTAGGTGTTTCAGCTTCAGAATCTACGAAAGAGATTCTACTAACAAAAATATTCTTCGATTTTACTTTGGCTAATGAATTTTTTTTTTTCAGATAAGAAGATGAATGGTTACGATATTTTTCTTCGCCTTTCTGCAATATGATCATCTGACATTGTGTTTTCTTTGAAATGAAAGCCATTTTTCCTTTAATCCTATCTTTTTATCCTCAATATCCATATTTGCACTTATAAGAAGTACAAAAATTTATATTAAGGAAATACTTTATCTTTTATAGTGCATTGTAACACTCTTACTTTTTTCTACATGCATTGAAAGAAACTATTTAATTTTTTTTCTTATATATATATATATATATATATATATATATATATATATATGTGTGTGTGTGTGTGTGTGTGTGTGTGTGTGTGTGTGTGTGTGTGAAATGTTATTTGAAAATTTAATTTTATCCTAATTTCTTAATTTTTAGCTTAATTCAACCCATATAAAAATCATTCTAAAAAATTCTCTTATTTCCTGATCCCATTCCATTTTTTCTATTTAATTAAACCAACTGAAGCTTTAAAAAAATGCTGCGTCATCGGTTCCCACGTGCCGAGTGAATGGATAGAGAATTGCTGATGTAAACAAATTCTTCTAAAGGATTCCTACGTTTTCTTTGTGAAGGTCGACACGTGTAAGAATTCCTGTCAGAATCAACACATGACAGATTTATTCGAATCGTATGGTATATATGGTAAATAAGATATATGGTTTCGTTCAGTTATAGCATACTTAGAAAAAGATTCAAATTTTAATAAGTAATGCTTCTGCATTTTTTAAAAAATTTAATCAATTATTAAAATATTTGTAAGAAATCTATTTTACTGGAGGTGCTCAATGTGATGCGCAGCCAAAATTGTCAACCTGCCAATTAGATGGTTATTTTATCTGAATCATTTCATTTGATTATATGTTTCATTTTGAATAGACTTAAAATCATAAAATTCTGAACAATGTCTCATAAATAAGGTAATAGACTTTTGCTACATATCATTACAAATATATTTGCAAGTTCTTTCAATTAATTAAACCATTGTTAAGATATATTCAGACATTTTCTATGTTTTTGCATTTTTAATTTGCTACATTAGTAGAGATGGGATTCAAATAATCACCTCTTGTGAGAATTAAGAAAATGGATGTAACTGAATTTTCATGATTGCTGCCGTACGTTAGAAATATGTAATATTGATATCTCGTTCAATTAGTCTCTTGGTAAGAATTATCATTTTTATAAACATATTCATGACTACTTAAACAGTGTTTCTGGCTTAGTAATGAATTTGACTACAGAATCGAAGGATCTCGAATATTCGATAATCTTGAAGATAGCTCTATTAAGGTTAGAGTTAAAATATTGTGTTTTAGAGGATTCAATGCCCTAGACCTATTAAAAGTGGACACGTAAAAGGACAATTAGGTATGTGCAGTTGAGTTGAGCTCAAACGATTGGAATTTAAATTGATGAATTGAGCAGTCTTTCTGAAAACATGGTTCGATTACGATTGTTCAATAGAGATTTGCTCTTTGTGAGTTGCTGTTTTCAGTAAATACTTTGTTTTATATGTTTAGTTTGTGTTTTTTTGGTGAATGTTTGTTCATATTTGTTATCTCTATTGTTGTTACTTATGGCTCTTGCCAGGGACAAGCCCTCTGATACTTCAGCAGATTTTTAGCCAAAGATATGCGTCCCTTGTTTCACGAAGCGCCAACTAGAGCCAAGATTACGACTTTCGCTAAACACTCATCACAGTCGCTTGCACAGCCCCTTTTTACAGGGGGGCACAGTCACACATCTTACACACAGCACACAAAAGAACAACCAGGTCCAAACCGGAATTCCCAGAACACGAGGAAGATGCGTTACCTCTGTGCCAGAAAGCCGGCTTTATTTTCACTTAATTTTTATGATACTTTTTCACAAAACATCCAACGGAAGAATTTCTTTTCCCGTAACTGTACTATTTTACACATTTTTGAAATTTGTTAAAATTTATATTTTGCTTAACGTAAATTGTTCTATGTTTATGACTCCATCTAGTGATAAATACGTGAAAACATCGATAATATTTTAATATTTTATATCAATAAATTGCTTTAAAAACTGCTACTGTCACTTCTGATCTTACTATTATCGTATTATTTATATTACTAAATTAATTTGTTTTTTTCTGAGCATTATACGAAAGACTAGAAAGTATAAATTAATGAAAAAATATATAGTTTTATAGATTTATTGAATCCAAAACTATTTTTAAAATAATCAAATTAAAGAAGCTTTGGATTTTTTATAAGGTTGAAAAGCAATTGAAAAACCATAACTTATTAAAACATTTAAAGTCATGAAACTGTTCAACTTTAAAGTCTGTGAAAGACAAATTTTAAAAAAATGTCCTTGAGGGAGTTGAAGGCAAAATTAATAAAAAAGATAGAGACGATAAAAAAAAATGTAGTTCGGATTCCCTGAAGCAGGTGTCATATTTGATCAGAAAGTACTCAAAAATTTCGAAATTGAGTTAGGGGGAAAGCACTAAATTTTTCAAAGTTCAGTTAACTTTTAGTAAAATAAAACTATATAGAGAGTAATCAAACAAAAAAAAAACTGTGGAACAAAACCCTTTTTCCTTATTAATTTTCAATAAATGATATTTTTGGTTTCTTGAATATCATATGAATTTTTTTGTGCGGAATTTGAGTAGTGCTTAAAATATAGCCGTGTTCTTCCAACCTCATCTATTTTAACTTTTTTAAATCAAAATTCTTTTATTTATTAATTTTTCCAAATGAATTCCTTTTCTCATAATATGATTAAAAATATTTATTTTTATGAGTAAAAATATAATATATATATATATATATATATATATATATATATATATATATATACTGAAGTGACAAAATTCATGGGATAGCAATATGCAAATAAACAGATGACAGTAGTATCGCAGCGAAAAAGTATAAATGCGCAATTCATTTTCCAAAGCTTTCATTTGTGTTCAAGTTATTC
>JAOUZG010017314.1:3067152-3081673 GCA_026289955.1 Argiope argentata
AGAAAGTCTATCATAGTTTGAAAATTTTAAAATAGTTTCTTTCACATTAAAATGGTTTTTGCATGAAATAATGACAACTTATTTCCCATTAAAAAAAATTTTTTTTATCGTCTGAACTTCTAATTTTTATATCAGCTGATTTTTTATAACAACTGACTTAAGCAAAAATGCATAAACAGCAATGAAATAAACAATTCTTTATTTTACAGAAATTTTTGTAGCAAACGATTATCATGTACTTAAAATTATTATAATTATTCGTTAAGAAACGATATTTAAAAATGTAGATTAAAAAATATTTATTTATTATTTTAACCATAATTTATTATCTTTTTTATTTTAAATTTTTTTTCTTTATTAGCCAAGGTTTGCTATTTTTCATTTTATGTGTAATCAGGAATATATAAGATATAATTTTTAAAATAAGACCAGAAAAATTTAAAAAAACTGCAAAAAATTCTTATGTTATAAAAATACAAAACTTGCAACACCAAGAAATTAGTAAATAAATCCTCTTAAAATTTCATTTTGATTTATGTACTCTAAATTAAATAATGTAAAAAAGCATCTGAGAAACATAGATATTTATTAGAAAAGGTTAAATACTTGATATTTAAAAGAGCACCATATTCTATATTTTTGGTTTCATTTTTTGGAAATTTTTTAAAATCGGGGAATTATTATTTTTATAATTTCATATTAATTATATGCCTCATCTAAAGGCATGATACATAATAGAAATAATGCTACGTTGTAATTCATTGAATATTAAATTCATAATTTTTCATTGAGCACGTAATATAAAATGGCTTAACAAATAACGATATTAAAATACCATACTAATAATAATTAAAAGTCCATACTTAGAAGCCCAAACATACACAACACCGTAATATTACCATAAGTTCAAAGCATGTATCCATTGCCATTGATCATAAAATCTTATCTCCTTCATTATAGTATATTTTGTTACAGTCCATTGTTTCGCCTTAAATATGATCACGTGGCTTTAAAATTGTAAAAATAAAAAGTGAATCCATTCAAAATTATTTATATGCAAGAATATTTATTCTTGCGCTTATTTCGTAATTGTAAAGACGATTTTATTCTCTTTATTCTCAGATTTATTGTATAGAGTAAGACGGAGGGCCCCTTTCAATGAATAGGGGGATGTTGATTAAATGTTTGAAGAGAATATTTGAATGTCAAAAGCATGTGTTGTAGTGAATACATATCTTCTATTAAAGGCAATAACTCGTGGATAATGATGCTACTATATGCCTTGTCAGACAATGTTTTAGAAGATGTATTGTTATGGAGAATGAGGCAGCTGAACCTGATTCTAAGAATTGCTGTTGCAGTTCACGAAATTTATATGATTGGGATACTTTATTTTATTAATATCTGTGAAAAAGGTATTTTAATTTTCTTTAAGTTTTTAAAATAATATCTGAATTCATGGAAATTTATGTTTTTTTATACCTTACCTCTAATTGGACTTCCCTAATTATCACACAAATTGAATTTTCCGATCCACCAGAAAGTACACGGATAAACTGAGTGACCGGGCTACCACATAAACAACAGTCTTAATGGACGTCACCGATTTCGGTACAACCCTTCCCTTGGGAATTATGTCTCCTCATAGACGGAAGGCAGCCAACTACTACCTTTTTCTGCGCACATTAGAATGGTGAGATCCAACCATAATACTGGAAGCTTCTCGTCTTCATTTTTGAAGTGCCCCTTCCCAGTAGGAAGAAGTTCCTTATGATGAGGATCTCAAAGTATTCTTGAAAATATAGATAAAAGCTCTGCACATCTTTGTAAACCCTTTTCTTTTCTTATTTTTTTCTATTCTCCAGATAGGAAAGTTACCTCCTTTTTCCAATAAGGGGAGTCTTAAACATTTCATTCATTAGAGTATGGATACTTGAATATACCTATTTGCGACTTTTATGAATATAGAACTTGGTAATGATGGTCTAAGTTCAGCAAGGGAACAAAATTGCCTGGTTTTCTTTACTTTCAACAGGAGTTTAATTATCGGAAAGCAAACTCTTCGAAATTAGAAGGTTTCCATGAAGATAAGGGAGATATCAGTGCAATGAATGGCAAAATGTGAGCTTGGATTAAAATCTTACAAGTTCTGAAAAGTTAACATCTCAATGAAGAAAATAAACTCGTGTGGCTCCAAAGACTGCGAAATTTTTTAGATGGACCGAAAGTCAGCGCTGATAGAGATTCCATTGCACTAATGAGAAGTTCTTAACGTTTAAAAGATCCTAGAACTACAGACTGTTGTCTGTAGACTTTTTAAAAATTCCAGCAATTTTTTTTACATCGATCATGGTCTATGGTGGAATATGTGCAAACGGCAAAACATCTTTTTTATGGGAATGAGGGTGTTGGAATAAATTAAAAAGTGTACCAACGGGACATTCTAGAATTGTATTTTGTAAGCAAAAACGCTTTTCGGCAAAGTGAAGTAATTTTTTAACAAGATTTCACACCAGCTTAAAAGACTAAGAAGATAGAATAGTGGCCCAAACGAATATTTTGGACGTGATACCATTTAGAGAATGGGCCCAGTACTTATCGAATGTCAATCCCGTGGATTACAGTGTATGGTCTATTTAGAGTTAAGAGCCTTGCCCTAAACCATGCAAAAATTTGGACTATCTGGAGCAATTTTGAACTCTCTAGATCCCTTTACGAGAATGGGATGGATTATTTAATTTCTATTGTAAGATATGACGAGGCCAATCAGGACAAATCAGATGCAACTGAATTTTAACATCCAATTAGAGAAATTAGCATGTTCTGGTCGTGAAGTGCTTGAAAAGCTACTGAGAGAAGAAAACTCTTTTTTCGCCGGGTATGGGCATGTTGGGTCTGGAGCCTTTTATACGCGGTTTATTATTTAAATATTGAAATGTTTAGTTCCATTTAATCTCAAGGAATTAATCATTTATTTAACAAGAATATTATTATTCCTTTTCCAAAATTCCCTCAACCACTAGACACCACCCTACACTATTTTTTTATTTTGATAAAGATAATTTGTTTAGAAAAAAATTAATTTCTCATATTTTGATGAAAATTCTGCATTTTGTATTATATTTAAATAAGAACCTTATAACTCCAGGAACGAAAAATATTTCGAATCATTCCTTTCTTTTATTAATAGGTATCTATTGTAATCCATTGTTTTACTGTCTGATTCTAAACAAAATGTCGTGAATAGATCGACTTTTAAGAGGAGAAAATGGCAACAATAATTTCATTGATCAAAGACCATTTCTTTCTGTTAAAAAAACACCTCACCGTTTTTGTTCCATTTAAATCATTATTCATATGTTTTCTGCTATTCTCAAATTTTAAAATATGGAATCGCTCAATCGTTGTTACGAATTCAGTTTACCACGTGGTCTTCTTAGGTGGAGCCAACTCCCAATCATGTAATGGTCTCTCTGTTGATGTTAGTTTAATTTTTCTCAGTAGAAGTGAACTTGACCCTAGTACTAGGGGGAGTGTGATCTCTGACGTCTCCAGAGAAATTTTATGTGTAGCTCTGTAGGTCTGCTACACTGTGGCGTAATCATGTGCCTTTTGTTGTTGATGTTACCAATAAACCTTGTAAAAGTCAATCTGTGTTTTCAAGTCATTTCACACAGGTTAGAATCTTCGTTATCAGATAAATTATTGTTTGATCAAGAAGAACTGCAATATTTTAAAATTTTTACAATCGTCTTAATTATTCCTAACAAGCTATCTGCAGTTGCATATATCATGGGTCTGGGAGAATGAATAAAATATTTAATGAGTAAACGTTTATCGGTTTGATTTAATACTTTGGACAAAATGTATTAAAATTCATAATCATAAACACCCTTTTTCATTTTCTATTTCTAAAAATCTATTATTCAGTTTCTGATAGGAAAAACATAGCATATTTTGAATTTATTGTTTGAAAATTATATAATTTTTTCTTCAAGGTAAGAAATTTATTCTATCATAAAGCGGTAGCTTTGGAAGACCAAAAATCCAATATCAATATCCTTTTACTTTTAATTATAATTATTTTGACGCATTTACTAACATTTATGTATTATAATTAGAAATCGTTTTAATTAAAACCTCTGTGCTTCTTTTAAAATAAAACATATCCTACGGAAATCATTTTTCTTGATTCTAAATTCATTTGAGAAGGATACTCTAAAATAAATTAATGGAAGCACTTATATTTAGAACAGTTAATTAAAAAAATGAAAAATGACGAAAAAATAATAGAAGTTAATGCTAACTCACATTAAGTTTCATTCACCTTTGTGTCTTTCTTTTAAATCCAAAGAAAACAATTTAATTAATATAAGATTTTAATTACAATTAATTCCGTAGGGAATGTGTTACAATCTCTTACAGGGGACTAATTAGAATACATTCCCCTTTGTTAGCTTCACTTTCCTAAGTTAATTAAAAGAACTAATTCTATTTAATAAAAATGATAATTTTGTACTGTTTCATTCAGATAAATTGCAACTCAACGTTTAAAAAACTTAAACACCTCAAATGGTCTATATCACTTTAATTATCTTTTACTATATTATTATATACTGCTTTTTAATTTTTTTTATTACACTTAATTTATTACTGTGATGGCAAATGCTTGAAGCAGATCTAAAACTAAACAATCTATGAAATAATTGTCATAATCTCTTATTCACTTATTTCTATTATATATATTGGCAAAGTTGCTAACATCATATGCTAATTTTGTAAGTTTATTTATTATAGTACATCATTTGTCATCTGAAATTGTTAACCTTTCTAATGGGTAGCTATAATTTATTTATTTTAATTATTTAATTTAATTTAATTTAATTTATTTTTATATTAAAGCAATGCGTTGTTCATTCCTATGAATAATTAACTTTTCCTTTTGCAGCTGTTCATGTTTTAAAAATACACATGAAACTTAAAATATTATTTTCAATCCACAAACTGATTCAAAAATTATTTTTACTATAGCCAAAATTTCTAATTTTTTTGGGGGGGAGGGGGGCTGAACCCTCGCAAATCACTAAAAAATACTAATTGGTGCTTAGCCAAAAGTTCATTATAGCTGCTTAGTAAAAAATGAAAAAAAAATTCATTCTGTTTTTCACACATTGCTTATATCTTAAAAGACATTATTTCTTCACACATTGGTTGATTTTATCGAATATGGACCAAATAATTCGCTATTTATTAGCACTTCATATTTGAAATAAATGCAGTAGAACTTTCAGTTTAACCATTTGCAAATGTAACAACAATTTTTGTTGTTATATTTGCTTGACCAAAAATGAAAAACAATATTTGATTTTTTTCACACATGGATTGGGCTAAATTGGCAAAAAAAATGGAAAACAGTATTTATATTTTCATACATTGATTAATTCTAATTTAACCAAAAAAATGGGAAACAATATTCGGATTATCACCTACTAATTAATTTTAACAGTCAAACAATGGAAAAAAATATTTGGTTTTTCACACATTGAGTAATTCTAACATGGCCAATAAATGGAAGCAAATATTTGGATTTTTACACACTGATTAATTCAAACAGCAAAAAAATGGAAAACAGTATTTTTTTACACATTGATTAAATTTAACTTGACCGAAAAATGGAAAATAATATTTGGATTTCCACACATTGATTAATTTTAACTTGGCCAAAAAAATGGAAAACAATATTTGATTTTTTCACACACTTATTAATTCTAACTTGGCCAAAAAATGAAAAACAATATTGATTTTTCAAGCATTCATTAATTCTAACTTGGTCAAACAAAGGGAAAACAATATTTGGATTTTCAAACACTGATTAATTCTAACAGCCAAAAAAATGGAAAAGTGTATTTGGTGTTTCACACATTGAGTAATTCTAACTTGGCCAAAAGAATGGAAAACAATATTTGGTTTTTCATGAATTGATTAATTCTAAAACGAGTAGCTATTTATTCCTGATGGAATTATTCTCTGTGATGAGAGATGAATCGAGCAATTCGATGTCTGGAGTCAAAATTAATCAGATGCTCAAATCACTTCGTATTTGAAGTGAATGTTATTCCGTCTCAATTACTTTGATCATTAGGGAATATATTTGTTTGAATATCGCTGTAAACATGTCTTCAAACGATACAGCTTCAAACTGAACGAGTTGACCATGAAACATTCTAAGAAACCGACGCACATCCAGATTTGTACATTAAAGTCTTACGAAACCGAATTTTAGGTTTGATTGAAATGTTGGTGATTTTTCTTGGAAATGAATGTGTGAAAGATACTCTAAACAGACAAAAATTAGGAAATTAAATCAATGAAATAATAAAAAAAATCAGCATTTCATGGAAAAGGGAACGCAGTAAAGCAAATCACATTAATATACTACGCCAGGATAACCTGGTTGGTATAGCGTTGAGCTCGTCTTCCTTAGATTGCGAGTTCGAACCTCTGCGGCTGAAGATTCCCCGAGTGTGTGTGGGCTGACACTCGTTAAATCTGTTCGTGATCGCAAAGTCCTCCACGTCGGGAGTAATACCATTGGGGGTACTGGGTTAGAGGTGATCGTTCTCTGTGTCAGGTCTAAATTACGATCTGAGATGAATGAATGAATATACATGATTGAAGTCCACCCCCTAAAAAGAGTTGTGACGTGTGTGAGATAGAAGTCAGAAGTCTGCCCACGGGTGCACAGGGAACATATCCTCTGAAGCTATTGTATCCATATTTCCAAAAGGACACGCAAACAACAACATTAATTGTTCTTCTTTTAAAGCTTTACTTCAGTTTTTAATTAAAATATTAATATTTTTACTTATTCATAATTTCAGTTGATTTTAATCAAAATAAAAAATGTAAAAATTTGATTAATTAAAAGCAACAATAGTACCATTAGTTTAAAACTCTATTTTTGAATTGATTAATAATTCCTCAGATATCTCTATTTACAAATGATTTCCAATAAAAATATCTTCATTCTCAATTGTAAAATTCTCATTTGTATTAACTTTTAATCAAAAAGTCGCTTAAGGAGATAATAAAAGAAATGTTTATATATATATATATATAAATATATATTTAGCATATCAATAAATGAATACTTAATAATTGATATTTATTGTAAACTTAGCTTTATTTCCAATCATTAAATGTTATGAATGAAATCTTATTATTCAGGAAAATAATTTTCCAAACGACCTTTTTAATTTTTAATCTTTTCCCATATAAATCAAAAAATGTAATAATGTATTTTTAGATTAAATGGAAAGAAAATATAATTGCATTTGTTAATTTTACAAAACACGATCATCTTTCTATTTGAAAAATTAAAATAAATAAAAGGTATATAAAAAAAGTTTTGTAAAAATTTATATCCTATTTTTAAGTTTGATTCTTGATAAATATTTTATTCTTCGTTTCTAATTAGTAATTAGTAAAGCAATAATGGTGGTAATAAGATCTTATCAAATTAAGCATCAAATGGGATAAAAATCCATTTCGAATGTAATGGTGTTGAATAAATTAGTTTAATAACTTTATTTAATTGGTTGTTTAAAGACTGCTTGTTTTAAAGATTAATTTGTTTTTAAATTCAAAAGTAAAAACTACTTTGGTGTATATCACATTAATGATACTTCATAAATGGTTCCTATCTGAGATCGGTAATAATAATACTCTCTTGGGTTCAATTGTTTTTATTTCTCTTTTGAAAGTATTGAATTTGTTGGGTTTTTTCTGTTTATATTTTACCAATATATTTTAAATAACTTACGTTACTCATTTTTATTATAAAAACTTATTTGTGAAACTCAGTTAATATGGAATTTTTAGAGAAATAATATTTTATAATATAATATTTATATTTTCTAATTCCTATTTTCTATTATCAATCCATATACAAAACAACTGAAGGCCTGCTTGTATTTTTGAATTTTAGACGAAATAGTCCAGCCCTAGACTATTTCGAACGAAATTAGGGTTTAAAAAAAGGTATTAATTAGGGTTTGGAAGGTTGAGCTGTTCCATTGAAACTTGCTATGTCTTTATAAAAAAATGGATGTAAAGCAATTAAATTTTTTTGTCATAATTTCAAAACATATCATTAAAAATATATTATTTTGAAAATATATTACTTATTAATCAAGATATAATCAAGATTGATTATACATCAAGATAATTTATTTTTAAAACGGTTAAATTCTAAATTTTGAACATTCTAAAATAATAACTTTTGGAACTTTTACTCTTTTTGGGATTGAGAATTTTACAATGTTCTCTTTTCATTGCTTTAATTTATATTAACTATCTCCTTATTTATTTATCCTAATGATATAAATTCCACCAAGTACGAACAGGTATCAGAAAACAAGCAAAATGTTTTTTATACACTTTGAAATATTTATTTTGCCAAATTTTCAAATCATTTATTTGCCACTATTGTTTTATATCAAAATTATAACATTTACATTAAATATAGCATATCATTACATATAAATATTTTTTAGATAATTTATCAGGTGTCCTGACCCAGGAGTAGGGCGTTTACCCTGTAATTTAGGCGTCCTAGGTTCGAGTCCCGGTTCGGGTACGGTTGTTCCTCATCTATTCTATTTGTGACATGTGTCTATGTGCACCCTCTCTCTATAAAAATGGGCTGTAAAGTGAATTTAATTCATGAGTAGCTAAGACGTACTCTTACCCCTAGGTGGCACTATTTAAATCAAAAGACAAACCTTCGGCTTCTTCTTATCTCCATCATGGTCTGACGGAGACAGACCAGATCAAATAAACCGTTGACTCTAAGATGGTCGGTGACTGTCCAAGGAGATGAATAAATATCCCTACACTGAGGTCAAGGCACTCAAGGATGTGAGAAGTGTTGACATTTAGGACAAAGGGGAAAGGATTTCTTTCGCCCAGAGAATTTAAGACATTTTAAGTGTCCGCTGGCAAGTCGCGAAATGCAAGTAAGGGGATGACCTATCTCCTGAGATGGAAAGAAAGAAACCTGGGTCAGGCCCCTTGTACCAGTTTCTTGATGGAGGAACCAGCCAGTCTTCTCTGATGGCAGATTTTTTGATGGAGAAAAGCTCCAGATAGCTCAGATTAGTAGAAGCGGCGGGTATTTTGAAAGCAACCCTCTTAGGCCAGTTTATCAGCCATTTCGTTGCCGTGAATACCAACATGGGATGGCAACCAGTGAAGATGTATTTGATGATGTTGAGAAATTGTCTTGAGCTTATTTTGGATCGAAATGCTTTTACGATCTCCGACATTTAGTCGATTTTTGAGATGTCGAAGCGCAATGCGGCTATCTGACAAGAGCCAGACATCACCAAAGTTATTCTCTTCTGAATCCGCCTCAAGATCAATCACCTGCTCGACTTAAAATTTTTGACTGAGTCAGCAAGTTTCTTCATTGCAAGTGCCATTCGAAACGACAACGTACATAATTTAGCATGTTTTGCGTATAAATAATGTATTTGTATAACTTAATCTCAGGATTCTAATAGCACACTCTTGAAATATTTTTAAAAAAATTCTGTTTTTATCTGAGGATGTCTCATTCTCTTAAACCAGAAAAAAGGTAAAAAGCAATTTTATGCATAACCAAATTTATATTCAGCTTCTAAAATGAAAAATTCCTTTTTAATAAATAAATAAATATATCTAATAAAAATTAAATTTAATAAAAAATTAAAGAACTTATTAATAATTAAAATTTCATGACTAAAAATATTCGTTATGTTAACCTATGTGTTCTTATTATTGATTTAAATCTTAATATTTAGATCTCCAATATAAATTTGAGGGATTTAAATCAACAAAATTTATTTATGAAATGTTTAAA
This sequence comes from Argiope argentata, assembly GCA_026289955.1. NCBI lineage: Eukaryota > Metazoa > Arthropoda > Arachnida > Araneae > Araneidae > Argiope > Argiope argentata. The sequence goes on from JAOUZG010017314.1 coordinate 3,077,054, forward strand.
CACAATATTTTATAACACATCTCACTTTTTATTCTCTTTTTACAGAAAATAATGGGCCTGTGTCTCATGATTTCATAAATGAAAGCTTTTATTTCTGAAATTTTGTTTCTAAACTGTTCTTAAACACTTTATCTTGGAGCATAAATTGGTGGTCGTCGTTCCATTTTATGACAACATCAGCAATGAGAATGACAACTCGACCGAGAAACGCAGAGGATTAATGCATGCATCGCCGACAGCTGACAAAGTTGCTTTATCAGGGAAAAATGGGGAGAAAAAATAAGAAGCGTCACTGCAAGAATCCGAAAAAAAGATGCTCCATGATTTAGCGGCTGGTTTTATTCTCGGTTCAAAGTAAAGAACATCCTGTTAATGTAATATCAGACCTTTAGAGAGTGGTGAAGTTTTTGAAACAAGCAATATTTCAGAGTTCCGTGAAAATTAACTAAATTGTTAAATAGGAAAAGCCTTGCAAAAGGATTTTTTTTCTCGATGTTTAAATTAAAAAAAAATTGTACTTGGAAGTGTTTTCAGTCTGCGAAATAAAAATTCTATATTTTAAATAGAGAATTGATCTAATTTATTATTTGTTTTTAATATCTAATATTAATAATTTTTTCTGATCTTTGAAACAAATTCTTCTATATTTTTTCAGTCAAAAGAAAAATCTCTTATAAACAATAATTTGGTTTTTTTAAAAATTATCTTATATTTCATAATATTTAATGATGATTTACTTCTATTGAATTTTACCATTTTATATTTTAAGAAAATCCCTTTAAAAGCATATATTTTTCAATATTCAAAATTATATTGCTATATATTTTGATTTTATGCTAAAAGCTTACTTTCTGGAATTTAGTTGTTTGTAAAAAATAAGGTATCAAGAAATAAAATTTTTTTTAGGAAACAATTTGTGCTAGGATTTTATACATAATGACGAAATGTTAATCACCATATGGCTCTTAAATTTTTGCCGTATTCGATGATATACTAAAATCTTATTTATGTGCAATAAATAGCCGAAATATAATTCGTTAATAATAGTGAAACTTTGCATAATTTTATGTCAGAAATGATTACAATAAAAATTAAATAAATATTGTTAAAAACAAACGGCGATTTTGCTATAAGAAAAAAATTAAAACTATTTGCTAGAAGTCTCAAGATTCCCAATGCACCCATATCTCCATTTTGCTTTTTAAACTAGACACTGAAAGTTATTATGAAACATTGTTGTTGGTCCGTTATTTCTTCATGATCGTAAGTAAAAATTCATGCTGAAATTTATTTTCATTGTTTTATCAGATTTTTGCCCAATTCTTATATTTAAAAATCAATACCATTCAAGATATTTTGATACATGCTTTCCATGAATTATCAAATTTTATATAAAAAATTTCATAAATTTTATTATTTTATTTAACAAACAAAATTTAATTTTTCATTATGTCAGATATTTATAAAATTTTATAATAATACTGAAAAACCCCAGGGATTAAATTATGTGCTCAAATTTGGGTTAATTTTATCAATACAGTCAGCATTAAATTTTAAGTCAATAGAGGTAGAAGATAATATTATTCAAAAAATAAATTATCAAATTTTGGATAATATAAAATATCTCTTTGATTCAATTTAAAACTATTTTTGAATCCTTCGTAGGTTTCAAATTTTTAAAAACCACCACTATTCCAAAAACTTTTCTAAAATTTAGGATATATGTTCTTAAAATCAAGAAAAAATTGTTATCGAATTATCAAATAATAAAAGCTGAAATAAAATTATTAAAAAAAATCAATTATCCCGAATAACATTCGTTTAAGAATCGAGACATAATTTATAAATTTTCATTCAACAACAAACAAATCTGCAATCATGAAACCAAATGCAATTTGACTTATTTCATATCGCCTTGACTTATTTCATATCGTTTTCAGCTGACAGTCTACAAAAAAAATGAACACGAATACGAAATATTCTTTAAAATTCTGGAATTTAAAGAATTTTTTTATTTAATAAATACTAAAATGTGATATTTTAAAATCAAATATTTAAAGCATACTTCAAAAGGCCTACCTCATAAAATTACTTTTTACAATTTAAAGATATAATATTACATAGGAATATTTAAATTACTTTATAATAAAATATAATTTATAATTTTTGTTCAATTTAATTTGGCATATAAAGTCAACCAGATGGTAAATAATCTTTCTTTAATTAATTTAATATTAAAATTTAATTATTCAAAGAGGAGGGTTAATTCTCACTTCCATGCCAATTAGGTTATTAAATCTTTGAAGTTAACCGTTTATCATGGAGTCTTACATTGGATGCTTGCTTAATGGAAGACTGAAGAGAATTAGTGGAAGATTTCCAGAAAACATGGCTTTCATCACATAATCAGCGATGTTATGTGAATCAGCTTGCGCTTTAGAGATAAGGCATTTTTTAAAATAATCATCTGCTTTAAAGACACATTGATTCAATTTAATAATTTTCCTTAATCAGCCCTTAGTTTAAGAATTTGCTTTGTTTTGACTGTTCACTTTGATTGATAAAAAAAAGTCAGCAAATTTTAATTAAACGTGTTATATTTCCATATTTATTTGAATATGAGTTTAGGAATGAATTTTTTATGCCTTGATTGTTTAAAAAATATATATGGCATTTGATTGATTTTTTTTTTAAATATTTATATAATCTTTGTTTACTTATTAAAGAAAATACATTTAAAATTTTCAATTATTTGAAATTACAATTAAAATTTAAATAAATCTTTTCTGAAGTACACATTTATAGCCTAATAATGGTACCCTATCTTTTCCAAAATTGTTCAATATTTAGCAAATTTGAATAGAAAAAACGCACGCAAAAATTTGCAGATATAAAAATACACATACAGCTTCTGTTTTTCATTACTAAAGATTGGAAGTATACGATGTCAAACGATTATACGAAACAGACAAATAAGTTATATAATTTTACAGGCAAATGAGTTTTAGATTTATTGTATGGGTGGATGTCCTTAATTTAATTTTAAGGAAACTTATAAATTTTAAGCAAAGTAAAATTTGTTTTCTATTTAGATTTCTGCAAATAAATTAATTTCTTTATGTACAATGTACTATTATATCCTTCTGGATTTAATTTTATATTTTTGAGATGAAAAAAATCATTTCAATAATTATGACATCGCATAGCCATGTAATTGCTATTATATAATAATAAAAATACTTTTTAAAAATTAATTAGAAACACAAAATTCCTTGTTTTTGAAATATGCGTATTGGTAACTCTGTAATCTTTATTTTTTAAAGAAAATGAGACCCAATGTTTTTTTAACTTATTCCAAAAATCATCACCTATTTGTTTAATTTTTTTTCATATTACAGATAACAGTTTAACCCCTTCAGGAGAGGAAACCAATTTAAAAAATTCTGTCAAAATACTATTAGCTTTAAAATTAAAAGAAAATTGTTGAAAAAGTGCAGTTGGTTTCTTTCCTAATAGATAGATGCCAATCCAGACAATTTTATATATTCTTTTAGTATTAAATTAATGTTGAAACTCCTTTAATTTTTTTAAATCCGAAATGAGAGAATTTTTTAGCTCTTCTAATTTTACCGAAATTAGTTCATCCACTTTCTTACAATATTCATAAGGTTTCAGATCCCAACTCGTTTGAAGTTCCAAATTAGATTAATAACGGACCTGGTAACTGGACAACAAAGTGGTTGATTATTGGGTGGCCTCATTTGGGGAAACCGTCCTTCTAGTGCATCTGATTCTTCGTTCTCTTATCTACTGTTTTGTCACTTCTCGTATCCTGGGAAAGCTATAACTTGGACTTTTTCAGAGAAGATGCGATACGAATTTTATTTTACGTGAGGGGAAAGGGAGTGCTCATTATCTTCAAAGTAAAACCACCCCTATTTGAAGCCCCAGAAAACGTATTACATCTCAGCTTTGTCTTCCATTCCAAACTGTTCCTTATTCTTAATGCTCATGCTCTGCTTAATTCCCTGCTTTTCCAAAAAAATGCACTTAAACATAAATAATGTGCAGCAAAACATGCAATCTGTCAATGTGTATTAGACAAACGGATACTCCTACCTGATTCGAAAGATTTCATGCCAAATAATGAGCTATTCTTAATTTTTTTCTGTTTCCAATTTGACATTAATTAATTTAAATTTAATGTTGAATCTATGTTTTTAGCATTTTAAATAGATTATTCTTATTCTTGATTGATATTTTGTATTAAATTGCAATGGTTTCGATTTTTATTGTTTATTCATATAATTTAGAAAATAAGTAGTAAATATGTCATAAACTGTATTTTTAATATTTTAAATGTTAGAAATTACCTAAAACCTAAGTAACAATGTTTACTAAGATGAAATATTCAAAATTACTGCAATTAACATAAGAAATGGAGGCAATTATTTCGAAAGATTTTTTTACACCGAGAATAATCTAAATGGATGGTGTCAGCAAATAAGGATACATTCTCTTGTGGAAGGTGATATATTGAAAAAAAATGATCTCAATATCTATATCTACATAATTTAATAATTACAATTATGGTTATTTTAAGCATATTTATAGCCTGCC
>JAOUZG010017314.1:3082073-3098759 GCA_026289955.1 Argiope argentata
ATTAATATTGAATTTGTAACCTTCATTGTGTGAAGTCCTTTCTAGTACGGATCAATAAAGCTAAAAATACCTAAAATAGCACTTTTATTACTGTTTGTTTCATTGATTTTTTTGTTGTATTTCATTAATGAAACACTGTTTGGGAAATATTTGTATATGAACGAAGTTATCTAATTTTTGATTGCATTTTAATAATGAAATAATAAATATTTGGGAAATATTGGCATGCAAAGGACTGCATATATTTTTGAATGCATTTTAATAATGAAATACCAAGTACTTGTGAAATAATTGCATATAAACCGACTATATCTGAAATCTAAAAATGAGATTTATATAATTTTGATTAGAAAACAAATATATGTATCAGGAAATATATATTTAATCAGATATTCATTTAAATAGTGTTTCTTTTGATTTACACGGTTCCTTCAGCTGAATAAAAGTCATTTTATTAAATAATTTAAATTCATAAAATAATTAAATTTATTAAATAATTTAATGTGCATCAATGCGCCAGAAAAAGATTTTTGCTTCATATTCCATATTATCTTTAGCCATAACATAATTTCCCTTTCTGTTTTTTTCCCTGCTGACAATTAGCACAAGCCTTTTCCTTAGCTTTTAAAAATGGAAGCAAAGCATGGGGGTTAAACATTTGACTAAAATATGAAGAAGGTTTTAATTTTATTGCAACGTCATTTCCCATTATGCGCTTTTCTGCAAAGATTCCATTTTTTGTAATAAATTGTTTTTGAAGTACACTTATACAAATTTCTATGACGCATTCTATAAAAAACTACTCAATGCACATATCCTCCAAATTTTTTGTTTCTACATTCACTGGAAATTAGACGGAAAACTCCGGTTGTACCTTAAATTTTGAGGCCAGTATATATTCTGGAATTATTTCGTATAAGTACCGAATTGCCATTTAATTCGGTCATATTTTGTAGATCTAAGTCATGCAGTCCATTTTGCAAAGAGTCAAATGTAAAATTGGAGAAATATTCCAAATATATTCTCCTTCAATATTTAAAAGATAATAGTTTCGTGCCAATTATCGAAGTTGAACTTATCTTAGTTGTGGTTTAATCTGGTTGTTAATTTAATTAACAAATATAGAGCAAAAAGTTATATTAACGAAATGATAATATTTTGAACGTTAACATAAAAATCAATTTTTTGCTGCAATATTTCTCAGAAGATTAAATATTCTTGTTATCTGTTTATATGTGTATGTATATTAGAACCCTATATTTCAAATTATTTGACGGGCAACTACAATATTTAGCATATACATTCCTTGAAGGATGGGAGGTGTCAGATTTTTGACAACTTTTTTTGCTGGTATATAGCCTCATTTCGATGCAATTAAGAAATTTTAGAATATTTAGAATATATAGATAAAATTTTAGAATATTTAGAATATAGATATGAATTTTAGAATATATAGATAAGAATCTTAACATATTTAGAATATATAAATATATAGATAAACTGCCCTGATATACAAACCATTTTCATTTTTCAATAAAATATTGAATCTCTTGCTTTTTTCCATTGTTGAAAACTCAAGTAGAAAGATTATTTTAAACATCTGTGCAGTTTAACTAGCGAATAAAAAAGCGAAGGCCGGGATCGCTTGTTTGGTAGAGCGTTGGTAGAACTGTTCTCGGTCGCAAAGTCCTCCGTATCGAGAGTCATACCACTGGGGGTACTGGGTGAGAGGTTATCGTTCTCTGTTCCAGGTCTAAATTGCGATCTGAGATGAATGAATGAATTTGCATGAATGAAGTCCACTCCCTAAAGAGGGTTGTGTACTGTGTGTAACTAAGTCATACTCTTGGTGCTAGATGGCACTACTTGTAAAACAAAGAGAAACATTTATTAGGCTTAAAATATGCTTATCGTATCAGCGGGGCTTACCCATGGCAAGTGCCATTAGTCACAACACTTATAAAAAAGCGAAAATTAGAAACAAATGAACTGAAAGTACGTTTTTATGGTACTGTAACATCATAGCTGAGGTCACGATTAGCAGCATTTTCCTAAATGATAAATAAACCAAACTTAAGTTATGGTGACACCTCTATAATCCAGATAGCCTCCTCCGTACACAAGTAATTACTTTTGAATAATCAGCATCACCATCAAAGACATCAACAATTCACACGCGCTCTAGTATCGTTCGTCTCACGTCTCAAGCTCCAGCATCCTGACGCACTGGAGAGTATGTAATGGAAGCTTCTTAAGCCAGATAACATCCTCTGTATACAAGTAATTTTTTTAATATAGTGTTATGTTTCTCGGCTACAAATCCTAACTTTTAGAGTTTGATCCTACCACTCATTCCCATTGGTGACCAATAAGGTCAATTAAAATGCTATGTCTGATATCTGAAAACTTCATGAATCATGGACAACAAAATAATTGAAACAATTTAATTGAAATTAAATATAATCAATATTCCTGGTGAGCCATCTGGTCACCAATGGTAAATGGTAATAATCAATAATATTGGTAGGATATACTAAACTATGGAGTATATACTATCTTTATAATTCCTAATATCACCAGATGAACTACAATGTCTTCAGGGAATATTATGATACTCACCATGTCGAGTAACATTAAGAATATGATGCAATATATTTTGCAAACAGGGAATAAATTTAGAAAATTCTCAGTTGTGGAGACACATACCAATAGTTTTATTTTCAACTAAATAATTAGTTCAGGAATGGTACTCATAATAGTATCTTTTCTATGTTTTATTCCATTATTTGCAATAGTTACAATTTTTTCAAGTTATTTTTGTATCGTTTAGAATATCAAATCATCCTGAAAATATAGCTTAATATTTTATTTTAATGGGAGGAGGTTATCGCAAATGTACATTAATACTTTCTTCGAGATGAAGAACTTCTGCAGAATGGAATCCAAAGTAGCAATTTCCAACGAACCTTTAAAGTATTTGAGATTTATGTTCGCATAGAGAAATAAATATCTCTATACCTTTCTTTAAACATGCAAAATTAAAATAAAAGTTTTGAGTTTATTTTTATGCGTGTAACTTTAAGCTTGTGAGAAGGTTGGTAAAAAATAAAATATAATATATGCATTTCTTTTTATGTAAGACAGTAAAATGTCGACATGAGTTAAGGAATATTCTTGTATTTATGCATATTTACAGTGTATTCTCAATTCAATCTGCCCTGAATATATTTTCTTTCATATTTGCGTTATTTTCTTTCAAATCATAAGTCAAATGATAAATGCTTTCCTGTTAAAGCAGTTTTCAAACATTCAAATGTAAAACAAGAATGTGAAAAATAACGTCCACATTACTTTATTTTATTTTAAATCATCTGAGGAAAAAAAATTCTTGAAGGTGCATGACGCTTGGAAATTATTTATTTGTCAGTTTTTCAGGTATATTTAAATCAAAATTTAGGATTTTTTGTTTGATTTATCGATACGAAAGACATGAATACACTCATATCCATAAATTAAAGATAAATCAGAGTCACGTGGACATCGAACTCTGAAATAAATATAGCAACCCATAAAAGGATTACACTCTTCTTCAAAACTCATACCCAAATTGCAGGAAGTCATCGGATGACTCTGATAGTAAGTAACAATGACGAGATTGTAAGAGAGTGATGTATAAGGAATACAGGCAAAGAAGTATATCATAAGTGGAATGTGGGCATAACCAGCTGGAAGTATATGAGGAGTTTGGAATTGCCCAGAGTGTCATCTCCAGCAACGATTCCCAGAAAATTATAATATGAATAGATGTACAGCAAAGGTCGCTCACGATTTACATCGCCAAATGAAGATCGGTATTTGGCACTTACTGCCAAAAGATCACATACTGCCAAAGATTCTTAAAGCATCAGATCTGTCTCGTCTCTCTTCAGTTACTGCTCCAATAGTTTCAAGGCAGACTTTGTACAGATGCTTAGGAAAGATTGGTCTTTGTGTTCGCGGCCTGTCAGATGAGTTCCACTTACTGCAACTCACTGTCGCCTGTGGCTGTCCTGAAGTAGAGATCATGTATTATTGACACCGCAACAGTGGACTTGAGTGACTCAGGAGTCTTGCAGTTTGATTCTGGTCGAACTTTCATATGTAGAGAGCTAGTTACACATTATCACCTAGAAAAAACCAATGAAACCCACTGTTGAGGTGATACAGGATTGATTATTTCAGGAAGAATTATTCTGGGTCATGTTCAAGTTGGAATCAGGGCAGATCAAATTTATCAGGACGTCATTCTGGAATATGAACGTTTGTTTCGGGGCCCCATGGCTACAGAATTCATGCTTATGGATGACAACGCCCATCCTCACCGTGCAAAAATTATAAACAAATGCCTTCGATCTAAGGATATCACCCGTATGGACTTTCCAGCATTCTCGCCGAACTTGAATTTAGTAGAGCATGTGTGGGATATGGTTATGTGGGATAGAGCATGTGTGGGATACGAAATTCACCCACCTTACAGGAAGAATCTCATCTATGGGGTTCATGCAATGGATACAATAGTAAAAGAAACCCTTTTCACTGTAGAAGGAAAAGTAGTACTTTATCTCACAAGGTCATTGAAAGCCTAGGTATCAGAAATACAATCAGAATGTGACTAAATAAGAAACTGATAGATATTATCAACATTCAAGCATTCAGTAAATTGCTTATTAAATAACATCAACAACACAGCAGTACTCAATCTCACCATCTCGTAATGCTATTAAAAAACCAAAGACAGAAATTGAATGAAATATTTTAACTTTGCAGCGTATAAGTTTCTCAAAAGTGCATGGCATCTCATGGAATTCCCAATCTCTATTCCTAATAGATAGATAGAACCATAATGTGTGGTCTAGTAGGCAGAACGGCATATCATTACACTGCTCACCTTTGCCTTCTTTCTGGCATACGGGCAGCGCATCTTCCCTGTCATCTGGGCTTCCTAGCTTCCAGCCCCGGTTCGGCCATGGTTGTTCTTCAGTGCTACTACAACACAAGAGCCACTGATTAGGTTTAAATCCCTGCCATTTCAGACAGCTTGTCCATGGCAAGTGCCATAAAAAATGACCACAAGGGCCTTAATTATTGTACTTTCCAAGTTTTTTTCTCTGAGTAATCATAACGTTTATCGCCATGGTTGAGATCATGCATCAACTTCAGCATCTTTTTAGACTCTTTGTGAATCTATTTTCCTTATTTCTTAATAATATGGAAGGAAAGAAACTTATAGATTCGTAATGATATGGGCCTGACATCATCTATATTAATAAAAATGGATCTTGAAATGCGTTGCTAAGCGCAAAACTAGAAAACGGCTCGACCGATTTGGCTAATTTTTTAAAAAATATTTTCGTTAAGACACGAGGATGGTTCTTATGGAGAGAAAAAATTAAAAAAACTGCGCGGAAGAAACGATACTTTTCTTACTTTCTCGCCAAAAATCTTCATTTCCTTCCCCCCTACACCAAATGAGTAAGATAGCAGGAAGTAATAAATTATGATTTGTTTAGAAAGAAATACGCGAAGTCAGTTGGTTTTCATTTATAGATAACGGGATGTTTAAAAAAGAAAGAAAATATTTGCTTTTATTATTAGTCGGTATGAATATTTAATCTATGCCTGCTCAAAATAAAGTCTGTGCAGGGAAGAAAAAAAGAATAACAAAGGGAAAAAAGGGTTTGTAGAAAGAAAAGTAGTGAAGAAAAAGAGGATAGAAAAGAAAAGAAGGGTGTGTGTGTCACTCTTATTTCGTCTGTGCGAGGCATTTTCCAAGCAGTTTTTAAGCTTTTGCGTCTTTTGAAAACCAATTGTGCCTTTATTTGTTTAGTGTGTTTACATTTATGAAAATTCGAATCTCGTTATTTTATAAAAACAGAATTTTTGACCTTTTCCTCCACCATTTAAGTAAAATATCAATTCCAGGACAATCATTGCTCGGATAGAAAGAGAAAGATGAGTAGTACAATGAAAAGAACATATGAAGAAAATAATACGAAATAATACTATAAATGAGTTATATGATTATCAAAATTTGTTTACTTAAAAATATTTTGGGGAAAAACCTGTTGTGAGACACAGCTACATAAAATATTATATGAAAATTTTTGCGAGCATTATTACTGACGAACCGACTGGTCGCCAAAGGCGGCTAGTGGAGAAATAATTATTCTTTTCTGCAGTTCAGAGTACAGTTTTTCTCATTAATGTTTCATGCCAATAAATGATCTTAAATTTAAAAGATTTCTATGAAAATTTGAAACATTAAACTTGTGAATGACATTTCAAATTGCACAATCTCAGAACTATCAAAGAACATTCAATAAAGTCTATCAAGTAATTTTGGTAACTAATGCATCAAATTTCCATTTATTGATTGCCGTATGGATCCAAAGTTTTCCATGCCATTTACAAGTCGATCAATTAACAGCGGCATTATGAATTCTCAGTGAAGTTTAGAAGTTTCCGATTCCTGAGGCAAGTGTTACCATGTATCTCTTTCAAATGATTAATTTCTCACAAATGCATTTCTCGCTGATATGAAGGTTATTGATGAACCTACCGATCGCCTTTCTCAAATATTTATATTCCCATGAAACGCCCATTTTCTGCTGATATCAATTCTGAATGCCCAACGTTATTTGCCAATGTCATTTGAATTGAATTCTGATGTGCCATAAGTAGACATAATTTTTAATTGTTTAAAAACCGTCATTCTATAATTTGAAGGAAAAAAAATGCAATTCTGAAAAATATAACAGATTTAAAAAGCACTAAGAGACAGCTCATTTTTTTAAAGGTATGAATTTCGAGAATTCGAGTAAGAAATGGACACGGTTTGTCTCATCATTGATAAAGAAAATATTTTTAAGTAATTGGTATCTTTTTTTATGAATATTTATTCTTCAAAAATTAAATGTCATTTAAGTTTGTTTAAAAGGAATAATGAGTTGTAAAACTTAATGAGTCACTTTTCTAAAATTATTTAATTATAATTTTTAAATTTATAATTATTAATTTTTTTAACGATCAAAGCATTTTTAATATTTGAATGTATGTCTTTTTCAGAATGTATTTGAAGTACTTTTTTTCCTTTAAATAATGTTGAAAACTATGAAACATGTAAAAATAGTTATGAAAATAAAACCCACCTCTTTATTGTAGAATTTGACAAACGCTATGTAAAAAGATTTGAAAACATCATTTTAGTGGGAATTAATTTCTTGTAATGATACGGGTGAATCAAAAACCCAAAATCAAAGTTACAGTTCAGCAGGTAGGAAGATGAAATATTGCAATCGGCTCAATAGCAGATAAAAACGTCTTGTTCTTCTTGAAAACATGAATAGAAAAAAGTAACTATGTAGGATTCATATAATAGAAATTGCATTAAAAAGTATATACGCTGTAAGTATGTAAAAAATAATCTTCTTCGCTGGCGTTTAAGGGATAGTCCGCTTCCTACTGAAGAGATACTTCTGCGACTACTTAAGACTCTTGAATCATCTGCTATTCGCCAATTACAATACGCTTGTGTTACACTCAGGTGTCGAATCGTTATCAAATCGAGTCGTTACTTAGTATAGAACAGGGGTTCTCAAAAGGTGGGTCAGGACCTCCAGGGGGGTCGCGGGATGTGTCCAAGGGGGTCAGGAAATGTGGAAGAAATGTTTAAAGAAAATTAATTTATTGCTTTAGTTTTCATTAAAAAAGCGAATACATAAAGCTTTTAATACGCATACAAGTTGGCTTTTGTGTTCTATTAGTTAATGGGATACATGAACTTGGTTGGAATTAACCAATTTTTTAATGTCTGGAATGAGCTTTGTAACACACAAAACAATGTCATTTTCTAGTGTCAAACAATTTCTTGATTTCATTTTTAAATTTATCATTATGGAGAATCCTTTCTCACAGTTGTAATATAAAGAAAAGTGCATCAAAGTTTTTAATGTTGTTGTGGACAGTTCTGGGTATTCCTTTTAAATACCTTTCCAAAATTTGTCGATATAAGTTTTGTTACAAATTACTTTAGCTGACTGATCACTTGGAATCTCTATCAGTTGATCATGATTACGGTAACTTATCTCAGCTTTTGTTACGGCTTGCTCACTGAACGGATTGACTATCCACTCAACCCCACTCATAACTGTAACTGGAATGTAATCTGTAAACTGTTCAATCAAAGTTTCAAGATGTGATTATACTAGTAAGGAGAGGGATGAAGTGTCAAGGGATGTGGCGCCAATACCCGACACATACTCTACAAATTCTTGAGTACGTGTAAAATTTTCAAAATCTCTGTCTAAACTTTAGATAGAGTTAAGACTTTGGGGGGGTCACCAAAATACTTAGTCTAAATAGGGGGTCACAATGTCTAAAAGTTTGAGAACCCCTCGTATAGAATAGCTAATAAATTTTCTTATAGTTTACGTGGCAGGACACTTAAATTTCTAGAAGGGAAAACACTTGAGAATTTATTTTATGGCTATATTGCAATGGGTATATATATTATTTTTATTCGTATATTTTTTAGGGATATTGTCAAGATTCTTCTTGTTTCTGGAATCTACGATTTTGTCGCCAAAACTGGGGATGATTGCTGCACTATCTATTCAATGACCGTTACTATTATTGTAAAACTGTCTTTCTTACTAGAAGAGGTGCTGCTTTGGAAATATATGTTAGGGATTCATAGAAAATAAATTCCTGAACCGAATTTTTTTAATGTGCGTATTTTTATGCAATAATAATTATCATAAAACATATTTTATATGAAAATAAATCAATATTTTTCTATGGTGTACAAAAATAATTCTTTAAAAAATTGTAACTGTAGGTGCAAAACAATGTATCAAATATTTAAGAAAGAAGTCGTAGTATTTAATCTTACGCTTATATAAGTGAATTTTATTTTCCATATTTTATTTTTTTAAAAAAAGTTTTTAAATGATCTCGGAAAAAAATCATAACTTCTGTATTCCAATATTTTTTTCTAATTGTCATTAATTTTTTTTATAAAAAGAACACAAGAATTTTTTTAATAAAAGAAAAGAGAAATAGGCATTGGTTTAATTGATTGGTTAATTTAAGTCTAAATGCTGCATTTTTTTCTAATAAATATTCCTCCATAGCTAAAACAAATATCATAACTATACAAAAATCTTTTTTTAATCATATAAAGCAAAAATGAAAGTAAGATTTAGAACAATATTTCAAATAAAACGCTATAAAAATCTCTCTTTTTTTTTTTCAGAGAAAGTAATACAAATTCCAGTTTCCAACACTAAAACATGTATTTGCTATTTCTGCATTGAAATGATAAAAATATTTTTGTCATTCATAAATTCTCGCATGTCGTCTAAGCTCTTGCTGCTCGGAGTATTTTAATGTGAATTTATAAATATCTATTTAATCAGAAGTGATAATGAAAACACAAATTTATCTTGCTTTGGGTAAAAGAAAATGATTGTTTTTTTTTACTTTTTTCCTTTTATTTTAGTATAACTCAAGAGGGAATTTCAATGGACACCAAGACTTTCTACTTAGAGCCACTACAAAAATTATAAAAAAAAGAATAAAACAAAAGTCAAAATTTTAAAGTAACGATGCTAAAATTAATAATTACTGAGGTCTATTCCACTCAAATTCTGACTTAGGTATTTGAATTTAAAAAAAGACAAACTACAACCGTTTGAAAAACATTGAGTTATAAAAAATAAGATAGTAGTCATTAATTTTTAAACAAATTTCATGTAGTATATTTCAGATTTCTAATTATATATGATATCTAATATATGAAATGACTTCACTATAACTAAGAGCCTTATTAAAATATGTTTTTCCGAGGCAAAGAAGTTTTATCTTTATGTTGCATATGAATAAAACTAATTTTATATCATTATAAAGAATTTATAGATAAAAGAAATCAACTAATACATCAATTAGCAGACGATAATAAGAAACACAATATATATATTCTTTGTCTTCGATTTTGAAATTGTGTATGTTCAAAAATTCAATACATTATTCCATTGCTTTTTTAAGAAGTCACATTATTCTAAAATTGCTAAAAGCAAATCGCGATTCAATTCAAAAAGACGTTATTTATAGAAATTCATGCACCGCTTTTACTTACCGCTTATAGGGTCTGTTCTATTCAATTATATATATTCTCAGAGGTATTGAATACTCTATTCTTATGCGTTCTCTTATATATCCTCTATTACGTTGTATTATTGTAAAGAGAAAGTGGGAGAATTCCTTTCAATGAACAGAGAGTATTGATCAAATGCTTCAGGGCTTTATTTTAATGCCAAAACCATACGTCGCAGTTGGAAAGATATATTCGCTTGGAAGCAATAATTAGCGGATAGCATTTGCACAATATACCACGTCAAGTTATATCTTAAACTATATTATATTACTAATTGGGCCGCACAGGAAATAAACTTCAAAAGAACTATCTTATATATAATGTTTTATTAGTAACTGTGAAACACTTATTCGTTTGATTTTACCGAAATCAAAATATGAATAAATGAAATTATGTGTAAAAATAATATTATTTTTCCTACCCATTTTGAATGAATTATCAATGATGAATTTGGAATTCCTTCCAAAACAGAAATTGGACCAAAGAAGAGGAGTTTTATTAAAATTGAATCGGGTACGATTAGTATTCTGTTTAGAGTCCAGAGCTGAAAAATGGAATGAATCACCGACTTTTTGTTGCCAGCAGAGGACGCCACAGCAGTTGTACGAAGTTTGCTTATTCAAGGTCATGTATCACCATTGTGGCTGAACGGTGTGGACCGAACTCGCTACGTTAGGTTTGAAGACGAATAACATAGTCAGTCTACAAAAGCGACACTCATATCCTGTGGATGTTATTTGGCTTATGAGGTTTTCACTACAAAAGCTTTTAATTTGTATTTCAATGCTATTCTTGTCCCCTCCATTCAGTAATAATTTCAGCAAAAAATTTATCAGATTCTTTTAAGATTTGACAACGATGGCATTCTCTCTGGAAATCCCTGAATGGGTTATCGCCTCTCTCTCTTTTTTTCTTTTATCATCTTTTTTCTTCCCTTTCTCCCATCTTGTGATCATCCAACTGGTAAGATAACTTAGCGTTATAGGCGCCGGGAGCACAGGATGGTGTTATGTTATGTATTTAAATGCTGATTAACAGAAATTAGGTAGGTTGAATATAATGATATAAGTACAGTACGGAAGTACCAGAAAATCTTAAAACACTGAATCACATGATGTTAAAATTTGTTTTACCATCAATATGAAATTTTTAAAGTATTTGGATTTTTTTTGTTCGGATGTAGTAAATTTTGAGCAGATTTTTTTGAAATGATGGCCTACTTCTTCTAAACAGGATGATAAGAGTACGGGAAGATGTGGAGGAAGATCAGACTTAGAGCTACTTTCTGCCTGAGGGCAAAGTCCTTGAAGATAACCTTAGTTTCGGGAATCGGCTATCAGATGTTATGGCCCGGTTATGTTAAAGACAGCAGTCGAAAACCACAAATCCTGTGGATACTGCTGCGTTCAGTAGTGGTGGGGTTGGTCGGCTGTATACAAGAAGACTCTTCTTCTAATATTTATGGGGCGGAATGTATCTATCTTTCTCTCAGTATCAATTAGTCTCAAGGATTATTTGTGAGATAAAGGCCGCCGTGGCCTCGTGCTAAGGTCTCGGCTAGTGAGTCGTAAGGTTTCAAGTTAGGGATGCAATTCCACCAAAGAACTTTTGTGTAAGGGGGTCAGGTGCACGTTATATCTGTCGTGGCCAAACATCCTCCGGCTGATGTGATGCGTTATGTAGAGGAGGGTGCCAACAGGTATAAGCCTCGTTATCTGATTAAGTTTCGAAATTACGTTGTCAGTTCCAAAATAACCCTAGTGTTGCTTTACAACGGGACGTTAAAATAACTAAGCTATACTTGTAGGATTAAAACAGCTCTTATTGGTAAATTGAATATGACTCAATTGAAGAGATGACCAGTCTTTTTGCTCGTTGCATCAATTGTAAACAGTACTACTAATGACCAGTAGTTAGTGGTATTACCATATCGGATGCAGGATGATTAGTCATACCAGACACTCCGACCCGCCCAAAGGCACATGTGTTTAAACCCTAAAATTGAATGACCAGACAGCTGCTGCAGCATTACCGGAAGGAACTGCGATTGAGTCGTAAGGACCATCATCGACCACGGTACATCCTTTCCCGTAGGAAGTATATCTCGTCATCAACGGCGGAGAGGGCACCCCCTATTTATTTGTGTACCCTTCAAGGTGGCGAAATTTAACCACCATGCCGGAAGCATCTCATCCCCATTTAAAGTTGTCCACCCTGTAGAATGGATAGGGTAACTTTATGTCAGCCTCTGCCAAAAGTAAACTTAGGAAGATAGTCATTCAGTTACTGTACACAATTACAGAGCCATTTTCAGAAATGTCTAAATCCTGAGCAAAATTCACAGTTGCCTTATTGCCAATATGGTAATAAATTTGCCATTTATTGAAATTATTTCCCTCGCCATTCTATCAACAACCTTTCTTGTGATTGTACCTATATTTGGGAACATTTTTCCAGTCGACTGAAAAATGTTCCATTTCAGAAATATTCCCACCTTTGGCAACATTCATCAAACAAGGTCCCTTCTTCCCACTTTCTTATCATTCTACCGTTTAAAAATATCTTAATGACTTCTTATAGCTCTTTGGTGTAACAGACACCCCTTAATTACAGCGAAAGTCTAAAAATAAGTCTTACAATTATTCTTAAAATTACTTTACATTGTGTACACATATTTTGTACTTTTTAATTGCATTTACTTTGCTAATGTATAATGTATAATCTTGATATTTGCATGTATATTTTCTTTCTGCTCTGTTGGGTTTCATTGTGATCATCGCAAACAATTTTACTGCAAATTTCTTAAATGCATGAGGAAATGTTACAAAAACTTAAATACATATATATATATGTATGGGGGCATATGTAAATATTATAGTATAAAACTTTCATTAACTTTGGAAGAAAAATGTATAATAAATATAATTAGGCTAAGCATAGATAATTATTCAGTTTTAATCAGAAAATCTTTTGATTCTTTTAGAACAAAATTTCAGACACAAAATGCTAAACAATTGCATGGAAAGAAAAAAAAATTATAATTCAGTATAATCAAATTTAAAATAATATTTCTGTTCACGAATAGCTTTATTCTATATTGTTTTGCCGTTCGTTTCAACCACAATAAATAATATGAAAAAAATTAGGATATTTCTCTAGTAATGTTTGAATTTATTCATATACCTCTCATATATTTATTCCTTCTTTGATAAACGCAAATTTATTCCATGTTCTACGAATTATTTTGAATGCGAAAGCAAATATATGTATATTCACATAATTTTAACTTAGCTTCTTTACAAATCATATTCAGGAATTGATTATGTCTAAAATAGAGCATCACTGACATCCATTCTGAAGAATATATCTAGAATGAATTGTAGGAAAGTACGTATGTAACAATAAATATCAAAGAGAAGCTCATTAAATTCTAGACACTATGTCTTCTTTTTTAGAAACGCTTTGAATTAAATTATTGCAACCAGCAACTCCAGAGGGAATACAAAGCAACAATGCAATCCACATTGGCTCTTCTCTTCTCTATGTTTAAATAACGTTGGTATTGTCTAGAGAAGCTAATTTACTTCATATGCATAGGAAAAGTGGATTGTTCGTCCAAAGTTATTTTGTATCTTAGGTCCTTATAGAAAACAAGATTTAGTCCTCACATGATTCGGAAATTTATCCGAATTCTTCTGATCTTTTTATACATATTTATGTAATGAGATTTTGATCTTCTATTTGTAAAATCTTTTAGTGGAAATAGAAGCAAGATTCAGATATTAAAACCCAATTTGTCTTTTACTATGCAATCTACATTGGCTATTATTTGGAAACGTATTCACTTTTGTGAAGTTCATGATGAAAATTTGTGTGTTAATAATGAGCAAAAATATGTATCTGTATGTAGCAAATACAATAAAATATTATCTCATAACTATCGCATCATTTTACTCATAAATATAAGGCATTTATTAGATGTATATATTTAAATATTTATTCTAACAAAAACATAGAGAAAATTTTAATCAGAGTAGAAGATTGTTGTCATATTATAAATAAAACTGTTTTTTTTTGCAGGTTGTATTGAATATTGTTTACGATTTAAAGAAGTTATCATTTCTTGACTATATTATTTAAAAACTGCTGAGAAATATGAATAACTTTTTTCGGTTTTTATTCTTTCTATCTTAAAATTTCAATTTCTGCCATTTTCTCTCTTGCGTGGTAAAAAAAAGTATACTAAGTGTCAAAATTTTTTAACTCGAGAATTTGACAAATCTCCAACATTTAGACCTTCCAGAACTCAAAAAAAAACTTGGTTTTTCTTTGACCAAGATAATTAAAAAAGGTTTAAGCAAGACCATTGAAATTTGGTATGTGGAAAAGTAAGAAGGAAAGAAATAAGTACAAATATTATTTATATAAATTAGGCATATTAAAAAACTTGACGATTTGATTATATTGTTCTCAAAATGAATTGCAGCTTATCTATATTTTCCATTTGATATTCTAAAATATTCAAATTTTTTAAAGAAATCACATTATTAATAAAAATAACTTTTGAAAAAAATTCAAAATAATTTCACTCCATTTGACAAAATAAAACTTAAATATTTTTTATGAAAAACAGAAAAAGTTCCCGATATCTTGTAAACAAAAGAAGCGTTTTTTTTTGATGAATTTAAATGAAACGTTTGATATTTGAAAAAAGTTGTATAAAATAGATTTGCCTCCTCAAAGTTTTCTTTTTAACAAAAGAAAAATGTTAATTTTCTAGTATTTTTTAGTTATGGTAATATGGCCCAAATTCAAGCAATACATCAGATATGTTAAAAGTTCAATTCAGAGGCGATAATATCAAACAAATTGATTTTACTACTGGCATATATATATATATCCTGTATCTCGAAAATGGCTCTAACGATTTCGATCAAATTTTGGTATTTCCATTGGTTTAAAATTGTATCTCTATAATTGTCTTTCCTGATAACATTTGTTTTCATAATTTGAAGTACTTATAAGTAATAATTTAAATCAATAATTCAGCAGTGATGAAAACATTTTATATTTTCTTCTTTTCAAAAATAAATACTGTTCTTTATGTATTGCATGCGTAGAAATATAATATTTTAAGGATTGAAGTATTACTTTATTGCCATTGCACTATAAATTTTCAGTTCAGCTTTATTATCGTAGTACATTAAATTTTTCATTTTGCTATTTTATCACAGCACACAAAATTTTTTATTTTATTTTTTATTATGTAGTCATTTTTTTACTTAGTTTTTGTTCTCATAGAGAAATAAATCTTTCACTGAATGAGTGAACAGATATTTTATTTTTAGAATTTCAAAACTAATAAAAAGTCATGTGTAAAATATACAGAGTTACTCACATAAAATCCTTCAATGCTTAATGATTTTACAATAATAATTGCCACTTTATATTTTATGAGCGTTCTTCAATTCAGCGAGAAAGCTACTATTTAAAGTTTAATCATATCTATTTTCAGATTTAAACTGAAATACTTTTAGAAACAGAAACAAAATTAAATTAGGAAAGAGCATTACACTATATTCAAAGCAGATACAAGGATTCTAATCTAATGCGAAGTAATGTATTTCGAATTTGAATTCTAAAAATATATTACCTAGAGAAAAATTACTATCAAGATATTAATGGAGAAGGTTTTTGAAATTTGAAATCCCCAATTGTATTTTCTTTCACTGTCCATATATAATAAAATTATTTTCGCATGCAAATTTTAATAAAAAATAAAATATTAATGTTTCATTAACATTTATATATTATGATACATCAAATTTACTTAAGAAAAAGTATGATAACTAAAAATATGTACTAAAAATTGGTAATGAAGATAGGAAATAACTTATTTAACTAAATAAGTCTTTTTTAAATAGAAAATACATTATTAAATTTATAACTTTAAGCTAGCAATTTTTGAATATATATATGAATTTATTCCGTGCATATCAAAAATAGCTCTATCGACTTGGATCAAATTTTCTATTAGAAATGCTTTATAGGTTAATCCCTATAAGTGCCTTTAAAAACAAATTTTACTATAAAAATTATCTTTTTATAACAGAATATGAATACTTAAAATTTTGTGCTTATAACTCAATACTAATACATTCGGCTCGCATCCAATAGCAACAATACAATTAATATATTAACCATTTATAATAATATATTAAACTAAGTGTTTTTGTGGTTTTTTCAGTTAATTTTTCAGTTTGTATGCATAAAAAATTAAAAAAAATTCATATATAATGAGTATGTGATTCATATCTAAATACTTCATAAACAATAAAAAATAATTAAATTAATAAATAAAAGGAAACCCAATAAAACAAAAAGAAAATGCAATCTTGGATCGCAAATTTCAAGTGAGAACATTATTATTTTTAAGTATTTATTTGCCATAATTAATTTGTCATTAACCAGTTTAAACCGATTTGAAACAATCA